>CM060955.1:149109684-149119684 GCA_030765055.1 Mantis religiosa | reverse complement strand
AACGTACTCCGATGCCCTTTTGTTTTCATTTTCGTCTGCACAAATGGCGGATGAACAAAATCATAAATAAAGCCGTGAGACAAATTTCTCATCGACGGAGAAAGAATTGTTAATTGAAGTGTAAGGATATCGTGGAAAATAAGAGGACGGATGCAGTGAATGTAAAAGAGAAAGATGTCGCGGGGAAAATATTGGAAACGAATTTAGTTCAAATGCATGTGTCACTACTACAAGCACCAAACAACTTGTCAGTATTACGTAAATTTAAAACGAGGTGCGAAGGACAAGTGCCTTAAACGTTTCAAGACGGGAGGTGAACAATGTATTATCCACATAATTCAGTGAATTGTAAAATTGCAAAGTTTTTAATGCTTGAAGCAAAGGCGAGATCGCCATATTCCTTTCGATGTATATTCTAACTCATTATTACGTAAATTTAAAACGAGGAGCGAAGAAGGACAAGTGACTTGAACGTTTCAAGACGGCAGGTGGACAGTGTATTATCCAGATAATTCAGTGAATTATAAAATCGCAAAGTTATTAATACTTGAAGCTAAGGCGAGATAGTTATATTCCTTTCGACGCATATTCTAACTCAGTATTACGTAAATTTAAAACGAGGTGCGAAGAAGGACAAGTGACTTGAACGTTTCAAGACTGGAGGTGGATAATGTATTATCCACATAATTCAGTGAATTATAAAATCGCCAAGTTATTGATACTTGAAGCAAAGGCGAGATCGCCATATTCCTTTCGATGCATGTTCTAACCTCTCTTGTACTTCGGCAGTAACCTTCACAGCAACATGTTTCGACAGTCTATACCTCTGTAAAACAATTTTCTTCGGATAGTTCCTAAAAATCATTTCTCCTCATAGGCCGTACTCTATTATGAATGACATTTAGGCGATCTTAAATATAACAAATCGACATCAACAGCTGAGTTCATGCTCGCCATCTTGACTATTTACAATTGTTAAGGACTTAACATTAGAAATTTGGCGTGTTAGTTTAACATGAGATTTAACACGAGTGTTAACACTTGTTGCTGAAATGCAATTTTTGTTTTAACTATTGCTAAACTCGTGTTAAGTCTTAACATTTGTTGGTGAAATCGGGCATAGGAGTTCTCATATGCTATGAGACACGCACCTTTTGTGGCGACTTAGTATGCTGTAAGTACTTAAGTCCCAAGCTTCATAGTTAAATCACTATGCTTTCTATTTTACATACATTGATGGGAATAATCATTTCTTTCACACTAGCCGTGTGTAGGTTAAGGTTTAGAGGAACCACACGGAGAGCTGGAGATCCATGGTTCAAATCCCGACTATGGCATTGAATTTTTCAGTCTGGCTCTACTCTTTCAAACATTAGCCTACACACGACTAGTGTGAAAGAAATTATTATTTCCATCAATTTATCTAAATTAAAAAGCATAGTGATTTAACTATGAAGCCTATAACTATAAATAAATGAATGAATGAATGAATGAATGAATAAATAAATAATGTATAAAGTACTTACAGATATAAAATCATTCAAAATGAATATTTTACAGGGTATTTCCAAAAATCTCAATATGTGCATTTTTCTTCTGATGCAAATATCTTAAAACTATGGGAAAACTTTTAGAGGAACTTTTGGCAAAATCAAAAACAATAAACAAAGGAGTTTTTAGCGGGAAGATTTTGTTGTTTTGAATCTCTTTGTGTCACAAATTACAAGGATACTAAAAAAAAGTTTGGTATTTCAATCTTCGTTTTCGAGTCCATGAAATCTCGACACCGAGTTACTCGTGAAAACTGCTAAATGTAAACAACAGAGAAAGTGAAAATAATTTTAATATATCAGCGTTTGATACAACATCGCAGGAAGTGTTGAGCACAGCTGTGTGTAAATTATCTTACCGTAACGTGAACTCTTCAAAACACGAGCTAATTGTCAAAGAAAATAGAGATTCACAAAACAGAGGCATTAATGAAATAAACGGCGCAGTAGGCCTAATTACTCTAACGTCTACCTGGTGACTTAGGGATCTTTGCCTAATTTGTTTGTAAGGGTACAGTGGCGGGTGCCTTGGGCTCGCGAGAGCATTTGATGCACAGCATAAAACAATTAACACTTCAGTAAGTTCGCTAACGCAATTTTTGTTCCTTGTACTTGTCTCGTTTATCTCCACGCTTCATGTTATTTCTACGTGTTTCATTTGTTTGTAGATACTGAAGCTACACTTGTTTATTTAAGTGGAAAATGAACATGGCTCTGTCCATGCTAGCATTTTATAATTGTACACTTACTAATTGCCCATTCTCTATATTTTGTTTACGTGAGAGGAAGCTAAATATAATTTCAAAACAGGAACTTTAATTTTATGTTTTTGAACACATTGTTACTAATTAATTTTAGTGCAGAGCTCACGTAATGGACACACACGAACTGTTTTTCCATCACTAATTAAACTTTCGTGCATATCAAAGTTTTGAGAGTCAATTTTGCTTATAGATACAAGTATTTTCCTTAACGTTGCGTAAATCTACGAGGCGTCTCCGTAAAAGGTCTCCAATTTTATTTAATATAGAAAACATGTTTATTGTCAATGAATGTTACATTGTTGGAAAGGCGAAATTTACAGCTATTTTTCAACGTAATCACCATTGCGACCGATAGGCCGCGCCGTGGCTCAGTGGTTAGACTGCTTGGCTCTCACCTAGGCGGCCCGGGTTCGATCCCAGGCGACCGCAAATTGAGATTTGTGGTGGACAACATGGCGCTGGGGCGGGTTTTCTCCGGGATCTCCGGTTTCCCCCGCCATCTCATTCCACCGGTGCTCCATCTTCATCTCATGTATCATCAGTGTCATCGCCTGCGGTGCCGTATGTAGTAAAAGTGGGCGTTAAACACTACACATTTCAATTGCGATCGGTGTACTTTTGCATGCTCTGTGTCTGTTTTTGTATACCCTTGTCATAGCACTCTCCCGCCAAGTTGCGCAGGTAGCGCTCAACCTCGTTTTTCAAATCATCGTCGGTCTGGAAATATGTTCCACCCAGGTGTGACTTCAACTCAGGAAACAGATGATAATCACTAGGTGCTAAGTCAGGACTGTAGGGGGATGGGTAGATCAGACATTGCATGTGCAGTATGGGGACGAGCGTTGTCGTGATGAGAAATCACTCCTTCGTTAGCATTCCCCACCTTCGATTTTGAATGGCACGTCGCAATTTTTTAAAGCCTCACAGTAGTTAGCGGCGTTTATTGTTGTGCCGGTAAGCATAAACTCGCACAACAATACACCTTTTCTGTCCCAGAACACACTGGCCACCACTTTGCCGGCAGAAAATGTCTGTTTGAACTTTCGAGGCTTCGGCGAATTGGAATGCCGCCACTGACGAAAACGTTCTTTAGTTTCTGGTGTTGTGTAGTGCACCTAGGTTTCATCGCCAGTGACAATTGAATCCAACAATTCCTCGCCCTGTTCAGCATAGCGCTCCAGAATAGGTGGGCCGTTTCAACCCGTTGCCGTTTATGGCCTTCGGTGAGCATTTTGGAGACCCACCTCGCACACACCTTGCGAAAATGCAAATGTTTGGTCAAAATCTTGTCAATCGTAGTCTTACAGACCTCAGGGATAAGTTCGCACAGCTCGTGAACTGTCACACGTCGATCTTTAAGCATTTCTTGCTCCAGTGTTGCAATTGTTTCGGCTGAAACCGAAGGCCGACCAGAACGCTGTTCGTCATGGATGTCTGTACGTCCGTCTTTGAACTCTCTGACCTACTTGCGCATGTTTTTGACGTCCATACACTGTGGCCCATAGACTTCGCATAATTGACGATGAATTTCATTGGGAGTAGTGCACTTGGCACTCAAAAAACGAATCACTGCACGCAACTCGAACTTGGCGGCGGAAGTGATAGGAAGCTCCATCGCAAACGGCTGCCCAGCCAAGACTAATGGTTGCAACGGGTTCGTTGGGGTGGGGATTTAAAGGGGTAAAACCAAGCTACACACACTAGTGTTGCCGGATCTCGTGTAATAGCGTTCCTCACGGCTCCAGTGCCTTGGAGACCTTGTTTTACGGAAACGCCGCGTATATCTTGGGACAACCGACTTTATTTCCCTTGAGAAAGAAGCCATGCAAGGATTTTTACGCTCGAAAAATTCCATATTGGATATGGTGTATCTATTTGGAATGTTATGTATTCATTCTCCTCCAATAGGAGTCTGTAATGGAAGTTTTAAAGTATGCGGGTTCCTATTATCTGTACCCAAACGCGTTATGTACATATTAGTAGTCATATATTAGCTTTCCGAACAATTGAACCAGACTTTCTCAGAATTTATGAAAGATGAAAAATGAGCAGTCCAATTTTCTCGGAGTATTTGTTTTTCCATACTTTACGAGGTTGCATAAAATATGTTATTACTCGACGTGGGATATTAATTATTATCTCTGGGCTGCGGTGAGCACGGTGGGATTGTTACACACATTCCTTTGAAGCTTATGTTGACTTTGGCAGTCGTGTACAAGCTTCCGATTGATAGCGGTAATCTTCTCATTGGGTAGCAGCTGAATTATTGGCGGTAACACCACTTGCAGCCTGTCACACAAATCGATTTTCGCTTTAGCAAACGAAAAGATATCGATACTGTTGTGTGCCCTTCACTCCATTACTGTAGTTCTTAGGTTATGTTATAGGATGGGTCAATCTAACCTAACATTACGTCATGTAAATATTCTTTACATAGAAGAAAATATCAAGTTGTAATAAAGATAATTTCGAATGTTGTGATACTAAGCACCTACAAATAGACAGGTTAAAATATGCATCTCTTTATAGGGTGGTTCGTCAGTGTCAATTTACTTAATAACAGGAAATTAAATGACAATTAATTTCCATTAATTGATCTAATAGTGATGCGAAGTATCAAGCGCCCGCCTCGGTAGCGTGGTGGTAGAGTGTCTGCCTCAGGTTCAAGAGGTCCCGAGTTCGAATCTCGGTCAGGGTGAGTTACCTGGATAAGGGTTTTTCCGGGTTTTTCCATTATCCTGAAAGACGAATTTCAGGAAACTCTAAGCTCTATGTACCCTGGGCTCATTTGAGCATTATTCTACCCATTCCATTCATCCTCCAATATGACTTAACGTTGGAGGACGTAAATTACAAAAAAAAAAAAAAAAAAAAAAAAAGAGAGAACTATGAAGCCCAAGTCTTATAGTACTTACAGTAAGTAAGTAAGGTTGTCTCATATTCTTATGTGAACTCTTAGTAATTTACCGGGAAAAATATAAGTCAGCTGGAGAATTTATAGTCGTATTGACATGTTGGTCATGGAAGTTCAAGGGTTAAGAGCAGCCGGAGGATACCGGAAGATCCATGGTTCAAATCCCAGTTATCCCATTGAATTTTACAGTGTGAATTTATCTTCCTATACTTACTAACTAATAAGAAAGACTATACTAGGAAATATAGGACGAACGCTGTATACAAAATGAAGGATAAAAGTTCGCTCAGTTTTTACCTGGGTTTGTGACGAAGGGATTACTGTCCACTAACACAAAATAAGTTCCTGAGAGGAATGTGCCACCCTATAAAGTAGGATAAGGGCAGTGAATGTGTGTGACAGAGAATCCATGCTACACAAGGAGTAGAACCGTTAACTGTACACTAAAATTGAGAAGATTTATTCACAAGAGTAGCAGATGTCAGAATGTTTATGAATGGTCTGTAACTGAACTGACATGGGGTGTTATAAACCTATCTAGGGAGGTGTGGGAACCTTCTCCAATCCCCCTGCGTCTCAGGCCCCGGAGACTTTCTTTGCTGTGGTATACTGTACTTTGTTCTCCTTGGGAAAATGGATTGGTTTACGGTACGGAGGGGAGTCGACACTGCGAGCAGTCCTAATCTATTGTACTTAAGCCACGAAGTGGGGCATTCCTGGGGGAGAGGGTGGGAGCCACGAGAGTGCAGAGGGCAGTTTTCCTACACTTTACACGTTGGAAACTCCCCGGCAGCTCACACGACTGCGATCCGGAATTGGCCCCAACGGACCGGGATCGGAGACTGGATACCGTCCCACCGGAGGAGGAAAATTTCACTCAGCATATCATCCTGCCATGCAACGCCGAGACACCAGCCGTTACTTCTACCCTGGAAGAGACCATCTGATGAGAGATGACGTGAAACGATAACGGAGATGAAATGGAGGCACCGGAAATTCCGGGGATGTAATTAAACTACCCAGCATTAACATGGTGAACCGGGAAAGCCTCGATAAAACCCATGTGTCAGTTAGGTTGGCCACGTGAATCGATCCCAGGCCTCCCGAATGCGTGCTGCAGACAAAACCACCTGAGACAAACCACTTGGTCTGGGAATATATAAACTAATGTATGAAAACAAGAGAATGTCGAGACCGTTGGAAACGATTTATAGCAAGTGGCTAAGTTCTATTAGCAAGTGGCTAATAGAAATGAAGAGCTGACAGAGAGAAACTTTTAAAGACCAGTCAAAATTGGGAAGCATGGAAAATTTGATGGAAGATAATAAATCAATGGAAGTGTTGAATGACCATAACTATGGAACGATGAGATTCCTGCAGTCAAAAAAGTTGATTCTCTAGTTATGGGTTGACGTGTTGTGTGGTGAATGGCTAGATACAGTGGCTAAAAGTCTAGCATTTTATTAATAGTATAATTTTGTATTTGTATTTGTATTTATTTCCCATCTTTCTTCTACGTACAATTTCATTGATACATTGATATTTATAACATTTCTTTCACACAATAACAAAATAGCTTATGCACATTTAACATACCCTTCTTACCTGCTTGCCCCAAGTCTCGATCTCAATACACATAACCCCTAGTTTTTCGTGTATTGATGACCCGTCTCTCCCTTGTATCCCTCGTTCTAGTTTTCCAGCCCTTAATTGTTATTTATTCTTAATCAATATTAACCATTTCTCTCTAATTTTCTCTAGGTATTCACCTCTATTTCTTACATTCTTTTCTCCTTTTACCAATAACATTTTCTTTATTATTAATACGTCCCCCCCATCCCTAAAACTGTCCCACTTTTGTTGCCAAATTTGTTCTCTCCATATCTTTGTTTGTTTGCAATAAAGTATACTATGCCAATCTGTATCCTCTTCTCCACACGTTGGGCGTTTCCCTGTATCCTTTTCATATCTAATACCTTTCAAATTTCTAACTCCTCTCCTTGCCCAGGCAAATCCTTCTCGCCCTGACTTATTACACACATCTATGTACTTCTCCCTCCCCCACACTGTCTTTATTTCCCTATATGTCCTCAATGATCTTTTCTCCCTTACACTAGTACATATAACTTGGCTATCTAAATCTTCCAGCCTTAATTCTACCTCTTTCCAAAAGCCCCTATAATAATGCTCCTCGTTTCTCCAAATATGTCCTATACCTATCTGTTCCATCAGTTCTCTTACTTTTTGCGCCCAAGACTCTCCCCATTTGCTTCTCATCTGCAAAAGAAAACATTCCTTGATAATATTGTTTTCCTCCAAATTAGCAACTCTGTTTAGATATTTCAATGCCCTTGAGACAGTTTTAACCCTTTTTGAATGTCTTCCCAACTCTAATTGTGCTGCCCCATTGGGTGAAGCTACCGGTAAACCCAAAATATATTTACAGAAAGATCTGTTAATAACGTCCACTTCTTCCCATGCTTCATCCACTCCCCATATCTCTGCCCCATGCAACATCTTATTTTCCACCATGGCAGTATAGATCCTTTCCAGCCATTTGACATGAATGTCAGGCAGGGGCGGTTCCTCCATAAGGTTGCAGGTTTGCGCTACATCCACTGACTCTGAATATACAAGAGGTACATTTTGCACATTAAAGCTGTACTTGTTTGCATTGTTTTATATACAAACATGTTTCAATTACGCTTATCGTCTGTAGCTGCGCATGACCGCAGAAGTCGAAATAAACAGTGATTATCTGTAGGAGCCGCAGGTTTGCAGTGAAGAGTTAACCTAAGATTTCACTCAAATGTGTGCTCTCTGAGAGGGTTGCGGGAAGGTGAAGAGATGCGAGTGGCTTCTTATACATTGCTTAAATGGAGGTTTATAAACCTAGCTCCTCCTACTCTTAGCAACGGCTATAGCGTGACATTCAGGCTTAGCTTCTGTGTGCTCTGCTTTTCGAACACAGGGAGAATTTAATTAAATGCATGGAGGTTATTCAGAAGAGAGCTCTGTTAAACAACAACGCCACACTTGTTCAGGCTTCTGGGTTTATGGCCACTTTGAAAGATTATAATTTTGTTATCTGGCTGTCTTTCTTCTACAAGATCATGCCACATGTGTACATTTTGTACAATCAGCTGCAGAAACGAGACTGCAATGCAACGTTTGCCATCGCCCAGCTAAACGCATTTAAAAGGGAAGTGCAAAAGGTAAGAAATAGCGTGGATATAGAGGAACACGAACAAACTGCAATTAAGAGGAGAAGAATAGGTCATGATGTGAAAAGAAGAGAAGCTCTTGAAGTATGTGACATTCTTAGAGAAGCAAAGGACAGATTTAGCTTCACGGGGCCTCTGGTAGCCTCGACTTTGTTTCATCAAGAAAATTTCCAAGACATTTCCAGAGGATTCCCTTAGAGAAACAATAAGGATCTATCCTTTTATCACTGGAACAAAATTCGTAGAGAACTGACTATAATTTACAGTCGAGAGTAATTTTGTGGAATGTCCGGCGCTTTGTGCTTGATGGACTTCATTAAGGAAAACAATTTATGTGCTACATTCAGCGAATATGTCAAACTCCTCCGAGTACTGTTAACTATGCCAATGTCTACGCTGAAGCAGAATGCTGTTTCTCAACTTTAAAAAGGATAAAAGATTTCCCTTGGAACACAATGTCACAGGACCGATTCGAACTCGGGACCTCTTGAACGTGAGCAGACACGCTACGACCACGCTACAAAGGCGGGCAGCCCTCCGACAGATATAGAACCAACTACTAAGTCATCTGCAAATAACAACCCTGGAATTTCTTTGTATAATTTTATTAATAAATAGGAAAGAATATAGAGTTTGGATATGCAATTAGCATTAAAAAACAAAAGTTAATTACTCTCCGAAAAGTTTCGCATGGAAATACATAATCCAGTTAAGAAGAACAAATCATATAGATATTTGAGTAAATAAGAAACATAATCAGGATTAAAGCAATAAAACAAAATTGCAATAAGAAACTACATATTTTCTCGATTTACCGAGCCCCTACTCCTTTGGACTGAGATGTAACGTTCCCCAACTGACTCGCCACTTCAAACTCATTTTTTAGATAAAATATTCCAAAGACAACTTAATCCGGAGTTCATAATTAGCTAGTAATCGAATCAGGTAGTGTTGGGGTAAGGTAGGCGAATCACATTTAGGGAAATCGGGGTTCCAACTCATCGAACTCTGAGTTTGGTGAGATTAGGCACATGGTGAGGTGCATCGTTGTCTACTGATTACCCTTTAATCACTCTGAGGTTAGTAATTTGCTTGGATGTAAAATTCGATACTGTAAGTGAGTGTCATTTTGGGAAATTTAATGTCGCGACATTTTGGCATAGTACCTCAGTTGCTCAGACGAGTGGCGAGTTGAGGATCCCTGTTCAGATCCTGGCTATGGCACTGAACATCCAGCCTGCCTCTAAATACGGCCAAAATGGAATTTATGCAGGACAGGAGTTACTCTTTTCGTATTAACATCAATAATATAAGATCACTACGTGATCTCCAGCTCATGTATGCAGTAGACAAATCACGTTTTGTTAAATATGGTTTTAAAGTCCAATATTTGATTGCACCGGTTTTTGTTCTTTCTTACCTCCCCTTCTCTTTTTCTCTTCACACTTCCTTCCCTCCTTCCTTCTCTTTTTTCCTCCTTCCTTCCACTCCCTTTATCTTTCAATCTTCATCCCTTGTCCTCCATTCCCTTGTTTCTTTCTCACTTTA
>CM060955.1:148977795-149108684 GCA_030765055.1 Mantis religiosa | reverse complement strand
AGATTCTGGGGAAGTTGAATTATCTTGGTCGGAGAAAAATCCCCACCGCCACAGCCGGGAATCAAACCGGCTGGAGTTGTTCGGACACTTTACCTACTACGCTATCAAACAATACTTTTACGTCACTAAGCTAAATAATATGTGTTTTTGTGTTTTAGTACATCAATTTTTATCTGCACCCATGAGTTCTATGGCATTAAGGGATAATGATACGGAGGTAGTTGTATTACAGCGTGGCCGATCTGTCAGTAATTTTCCTCCGCGTTGCGGCAAACCCGCATACCATCGTTAAATTAATTGGGTTCTAATTGGAGCTTAATTGGAGCTATGAGTTCTGTTATCCTCAGGTGAATGGTTGTAGGAAATGGATTTTTGTGGTTGTTGGCTACTCAGTCGTATTAATAAGACTTTGTTTGTTGTATAATTATTTGGTTTAATTCTTGAATCTATCTTTGTTTATCGACTTGGATCAGTGACCACCTTTCACACTTCCAAATCTTCGCTTCTCTTCTTAATGCACATGAACACGTTCTTCCTGTCGTAGTATTAACTTGAAAGTAAGGTTTTTCTTACTTCACCATTCAGTTCGAAACTTATTCTAAACCCCCTCTCTAACTTTATCACATGACCAAACTAGCTCACCCTTCTCAAATGTTACATTATTATTGGTTTCTTATTTTATTCCAAATTTTCGCATTGGTTTTCAAAACTCATATGACTCACTGACGTTCCGCCCACCCTGAGTTGGGGAACGCCTGCCCTGAGTTTGTTTGTAACGGTATACATCCTTATCAAATCAGCGAAGTAAATCTCTTTAGCGTTCATGCTCAACTGTTTTTTGTCCCAAAACATTCCCTAGCTGAAAGAATACAATAGTCTTCAGACATTGAACTTTTACTAACACAAAGAAGGCAACGGCCCTTCTTTCCTGTCTCTGCGAAGTGTACAGATTTTTACAAGAATATTTTCTCTTTCTTGCCCGGATGCTAGTATATATGTTATATTAAATTATAGTCTTTCCTTCTTTTTATCAAAGAATTTCTATTAATTTATCTTCTTTTTTAATTGTTTGACTTGGATTAATTCGCCTGATACTGCGGTTACAGCGTGAGTTCTTTAAACATCTAAATTTCACTATGCTCGACACACAATAAGTTAGCTTTCTGCATTTTAGGACCTTACATATGTCTATACAAATTTTATGGAGATTGATCACAATTTGCCTACCATCTGATCTTATAGATTTTCCCTACGCCTCCTACAACTAACGCAGACACTACCTCTATTCCCAGCAGTATCTTTAAGTTAATCACAAAAATTCTCAAATTTTAAAAACATGTTTCACATTTCTAACACGTTAACAACCGATACTTCACTGTCTGCTTGTGTTTTACCCTCATACCATTGCAGGTAATTAGGAAATACAATTGCGCTTTGAAAGGGACTGCCCATTTCAAGGAAAGAAACCCAGCGCCATTCTAGACAAGGATAGTGTAAAAAGTCGCAAGTTAATCTGGTGCATTATAATTTTAAGATACGAAAATTAGACTAGGCAAACACGTTTTTTTTGTACCCCAAACAAAATAGGCTAATTCTTATGCAAAATGACTCGCTGATTCCAAAAATGCCTCTGAAAATGCTGTATCACGTAACGTTTTGAGATATTCTTATTCTTTTATATAAAATTACAGAAATGAGGTATGATACCAACTCATATTGACTTAATTTAAAAATAATAGCCATTGACTCTTCTAAATACAGCTTAAGGCAGTGTTGTTTCATAATGGCAATTTGCTACCCTTCAATAACCTTTATTTCATGCCATAGGAATTGAAGGAGACATACGATTCCAGGTCCATCAGTTTAGATACTATTAGTTATCAAAACCATGGCTGGGAAATTTGTAGTGACCTCAAGGGTAGTTGCATTGCTAACGGGACTGCAGGGTGGTTTCACAAAATATTGCTGTTTTTTGTGCTTGTGGGACAGTAGGGCAACTGGCAAGCATTTTATAGTGAAAGAATGGGGAAAAGGGAAGACTATACCCCTGGAGCAAGCAGTGTTATGTGCCTCTAGTAGACCCAAACAAAGTTCTTCTCCCCCCACTTCACATAAAGCTCGGGTTAATGAAGGAATTTTGTTAAATGTTTAGACAAAAGTGGAAGTGCATTTGAGTATTTAAGAAGTATCTTTCCCAAAATAAGTGAGTCTAAATTGAAGGAAGGTATATTTGTCGGTCCTCAAATAAGACTACTTCTTAAAGTCAGTGTTTTTGAGTCAAAGCTTGAACGTGTTGAACTGGCAGCATGGAAATCATTTAATCAGTGGTGGAAGGCTTCCTGGGCAATAATAAAGAAGCAAATTATGAAACTTTAGTCTCAGAACTATTAAGGAGCTACAAAGAAATGGGTTGCCGTATGTCACTTAAAATCCACTTTTATGCACTCTCACCTTGATAGTTTCCCTACAAACCTAGGAGCTGTAGTAAGTGATGAGCAAGGTGAGCGTTTTCACCAGGACATTTCTGAGATGGAAAGACGTGGTATCGCTGGGATTCAGCCATGTTCGGAGACTATTGTTGGTTCCTCAAACGGGAGAGACAATACAAAAAAAAAAAAAAAAAAAAAATCAACAGTGAAACACTTATGAGATAATTCAGGTATTGGTTTTCATCATTATCTTGTGTTTATTTATTTTAATAATAATTATTATTTTCAATGTTATTTGGCAATAAAATACCTATTATTTTCAATTAATAAAATATGAGTTATCACATCACATTTCTGTAAGTTTTCTTAAAAAATTATGAAATACCTAAAAAAAAAAAAAAAAAAAAAAAAAAAAAAAAAAAAAAAAAAAAAAAAAAAAAAAACGTTACGTGATACAGCATTTTGAGGTACATTTTTGAATCAGCAGATCAGTTTACATAAGAATTTGCCTATTTTGTTTCGGGTATATAAAAATTTTTTTTTGTTACCCAGTGTTATTTATTGTAATTATTTATCTATTTATTTCCTATCCATTCCTTTATAAATTATTATTAACCTTATCCTTTTATGGTTCCGGTATAAAAATTCTAGTTTGAGCATTTTGTTTTTATTACAAGCTGGCCAAAAACGTTTAAGGGCAGAGTGATTTAATTGAGTGAGAAGCGAACGCGCCTAAGTGCTCCTTACCTGGTTTCATGTCGGCAGTGGGTTACATACAGTGCTCGTTGAGTGTCAGCTGTTTTGGAATTGTTCCCGACTGAACCTGAGCCGCCACATGGACTGGCATGTGGTTTCGGGCCCAGTTTGTGGTTTTTAGCGCATTTCATTGGAAACGTACTGTACCTGTACCTCACACATGTGGGAGGGAGGAATGGAGGGGGTGTCCCCATGGGTGTAACAATCCCGGCCTGGCCACAAACCCCAGCCAGCCACTAGAGAGAACTGCAGGCCATGGCCACCTACAGGCTCTTTTCAAAGGGGGCCTTGTTTGTTAGTGACAGCTTTTAACCACCCACCTCAAAAGAGAGGTTTTTTCGTTCCCTCTCACTCGCTAACCCTCTCTCCTTTTTTGTGTAAAATACAAACACAAAAACCTCCTAAACCACATTTGCGCTGGGTACAGTCACCAACTTGCTAAACTTGCTCCTACTTTTCGCAATAGAAAAGTTTTAAACAGCATTAATGAGAATTTTTTTTCCCCGTTGAACGGATTGTAAGCTGGCAATGACGGGAAGCTTGTCAACCAAACGGAAAACCTTTTTTTTCAATGCTGGGGAAACAAACTGAAATAGCAGAGCGTTACATCATTCTATCAGTCATTTTTATGTGTTGTTTCCGTGCATGAACATTCCAGATCTAAAATAAATATAAAGCAAAGCAAAACTAAGGAAAACACACACATGAATTGAGCCAGTGTTTTTTCACAACAGTAGGTGCGGCCGTAGAGATGTCAACAAGCAGCGAACAATAATAACAAAAACAGAGTAGAATCGATGTTACCATATCATTATTTACGATAACATCAGTTTGGTGTCATTGTTACTACGAATTCTAGAATAAAACTTTTTATTTTTCCACTACTTGCCTATAGTAAGTTTAAAAGCATTACATTCTATCCAATTATTCTATACTACGATTTCACCAAAAATAAATGTTTTGGGATCCTCTGAATACCCAATAAGTACTTTTAAAAGAAGTTCTGTATAATTAAGTAGAAAATGAAGCTAGCTACAGTGAAGCAATGAATTCAGTGGTTGAACTCAATAAATTTACATGAGGACTTAATAGTTGATGTTATTAAAATGTATAAGTTTTGGAAATTAATTATTCTTTCACACTGGCCGTGTTTAGGCTAAATTGTGCAAACGTAGAGTCAGACTGAAAAATTCAATGCCATAGCCGGGATTTGAACCACAGATCTTCTGGTCTCCGTCCAGCCGCTCTAACCATTGAGCTACTATGGCCAACGTACCGATATGACATTAAATTCTCCAACTGACTCGTATTTTTCCCGGTAAACTACTTAGGAGTTCTCATAAACACACGAGACAAATACTTTAATGGCCACTTATAACATGTAAGTACTTTAAGGCCCGGGCTTTATAGTTAACCACTATTTGTGATTAAGGGTAGTTGTCTAATGTATTTATGAGAACTCCTAAGTGGTTTACCGGAAAAAATACGAGTCCAGTTGGAAAATTTAATGTCATATCGGTACGTTGGCCTTAGTAGCTCAATGGTTAGAGCGGCTGGACGGAGGCCAGAAGATCCGTGGTTCAAATCCAAGCTATGGCATTGAAACTTTTTCAGTCTGACTCTACGTTTCAACAATACTAATTTTTATTTAGATCAAATTATTTTTTCACTTCTAATGATGAATTTTTTTTTTCAACAAACTCCTGGCTTAGCAGTGGGTAATCCTCATTTACCTATTCTTGCTGATATTTCTATGAGTTTTTTTTTCGAAATGCAAGTCACTTAAGCATTCCTTTGATTTTTAAAACCTGGTATAGATGTGTTGATATTTCTGCTATTGTTCCTAATAAACAAATTGATGATGCTTTAAAATTAAATATTTACAAGATAAAGCTATAAAATTCACATTGGAAACTGAAATTAATGCATTTCTTCATTTTTTGGATTTGAAGATAATAAGAACTAATAGTAAATTAGATTTTGGGTATTTATAGGAAGTCTACTCATATCGATAATTACATAAACATAAAAGTTTTAATCCTTTTTCACATAAATATGCTGTTTTAATAGTCTGATTTATAGATTAATAAATATACCCGTGAATAAAGATAAATTTAATAAAGAATATAAACATATTATTAATACTGCTTTAATTACTGGTTTTAATAAAGACTTTATACAAATGAAGATTGAAGAATTTAAATATAAAAGAACTGTTAATGATATTTCTAACCTTAAAAAATAAAAAACGATTATAATTTTTAAAAAAAATTACTTGCCATCCTTGGGTTAATAAATATTTTCAAAAAAAAAATTGTTAAAGAGTTTGGTATAACTATAAATAAAATAAACATAGTATTAAAATTTACTACATTTCTCTAAAAATATAAAATTCTAATGATAAAAAAATCTGGTATTTATCAATTTAATTGTTTAGATTGTGTTTCATGTTTATATTGGAAAGACGATACGTAATTTGGAAACCAGAACGAAAGAACATTTTCGTAACATTAAGTATAAACAAACTAATAAATCCGCCGTAACAGATCATTTTTGGTCATTTAACCATGAAATAAATGCTGAAGTTAAATCATTAAATCAGTTAAATGGTCCGATAGATTTAATAATTTGGGAAAAGATATTTATTTTAAAAATAAACATCGAGTAATGAATTTTGACATACCAGTTTTTAGATTTGTTTCGTTTTTAGATTTTGGTAATACTGAAATAAACATAATAACATGGGTAACCGGTACCCATGACGACGAGGTGTGTTGCCTGGCGACGCAAGCGATTTGTTTATGAAATCGATCTCAATTAATAAAAAAAGTTGACATCCTTTTTTTCAAGATAAATGAAGCTTTTGTTGCAAATAGTTATATTTGTGTAAGTTCTGTATAGTTCCACCCCCCCCCCCCCCCCAAAGCTGATTCTCTTGCCCCAACCTCTGTCAAGGGCGGTGTTACTTTGAGGTTAGGGTTTACAAGATATGCATATGAAGGGAATGAAGTAATCAGAAGACTGGCTACAATGCTTCTCAATCTGTATATCAAGGTCACCTTTTCTTGGCTAATGAGAGCGGTTCCCTTTGAAATTTGTGATGCTTCGGCAAAATGAATATTGTCTCTAATACCAACATAACCTAAAAGTATTATGTACGCAGTCACATGACTTTCTTTACTCATTCCTGCACAAACTTTTTCTTAAAAGCACTTCTCCTCTGTGTTTCATATTAACCGAAATGGAAATTTGTTGAAATAAATTTTATGATACGTTTCCTTGTAAGTACAATGAGAAAAAAATACATTAGGTTTAAATATTTAATCACATAGACAGCAAAATATTTTAAGAGCTGGTCGAGCGACCGATTTTATATTCCATTCTCTTTATTCCATAAATATCGAAATACGACTTACGTTTGAGAAAAGTTTAAATGAGTGACAAGACACATATACTTAGGAAATGTATCAATTCACAAAAAAGAAAAAAGTATTTTCCATAATATTAATAAGTATGTAAAATCCAATTAAATGTGTTTATAATATCAATAGGATACCACTCGTTGTAGTGGCTGAAAATAAAGATTTAGGTGTACATTTTGCAACATACCTCAAATTCAACAGACATATTGAATTAATTGTACCAAAATAGCTAAAATATCTAGGATTCATTATTCCAAACTCTTATTTATTTAAAGAAAAAAATTTTATTCGACTTTACAACTGATTTGTTAGACAAAATCTCGAATATGCATTTATTATTTGGAATCTGTAAATTGTAAAATATATAACCTTAATAGATAAAGTACAATCAAAATTTTTAAAATACATATTATTAAAAATAATTGAATAATTAGGTCATTCAATAATTAGAGGCAACATTTGAATTAACAACAAATAAAACATTTTTGGAGCAGTCACATTATTGCAGTGCTTAGAAGTAATGTCCTCCAACATGAAGAACTCGCCTCTACATATCAAAACAGCCGACGGATGGCATCAACAGCATCTTTATGTCCTAATACGAGGCGTGTCCGTAAAATAAGGTCTCCAATTTTATTTAATATAGAAAACATGTTTATTGTCAATGAATGTTACATTGATGGAAAGGCAGAACTTACAGCTATTTTTCAACGTAATCACGATTGCGATCGATGCACTTTTGCATGCGCTGTGGCAGTTTTTGTATACCCTTGTCATAGCACTCTCCCGCCAAGTTGCGCAGGTAGCGCTCAACCTCGGTTTTCAAATCATCGTCGGTCTGGAAATGTGTTCCACCCAGATGTGACTTCAACTCAGGAAACAAATGATAATCACTAGGTGCTAAGTCTGGACGGTAGGGGTATGGGTGAGGATGTCCCATCCGAACTGGGTCAGGAGATCTGCCGTTACATGTGCAGTATGCGATAATGCAAATGTTCGTCAAAATCTTTGTCAGTCGTAGTCTTACTGACTTCAGGGATAAGTTCGCACAGCTCGAGAACTGTCACACGTCGATCTTTAAGCATTTCTTGTTCCACTTTTGCAATTGTTTCGGCTGAAACCGAAGGCCGACCTGAACGCTGTTCGTCATGGACGTCTGTACGTTAGTCTTTGAACTCTCTGGCCCACTTTCTCACGTTTTTGACGTCCATACACTGTGGTCCATAGACTTCACATAACTGACGATGAATTTCAGTGGGGGTAGTGCCCTTGGCACTCAAAAAACGGATCACTGCACGCAACTCGCACTTGGCGGCGGAAGTGATAGGAGAGCTCCATCGCAAACGGCTGCCCAGTCAAGACTAATGGTTGCGACGGATTCGTTATGGTGGGGATCTGAAGGGATGAAACCAAGCTATACCCAGTGTTGCCGGATCTCGCGTAATAGCGTTCGTCACGGCTCCAGCGCCTTGGAGACCTTATTTTACGGACACGCCTCGTATTCTAACAGACTGTTCTACTGCTGCTATAATTGCTTGTCCGGTCCTAAAGCGGACTCCTCTAAGTGATAATTTAATTTTCGCAAAAAGGTTGAAAACACCTGTTCTCTTATTTGGGAAGTATGGTGGATGCTCCCGAACTTCCCAGTTCCATCTGCGAAGTAAATTAACAACAGCCGTGTGAAAGCGAGCGCCATCATGTAACATAATGGGATGAGAACTCAGGAGATTTGGACGCTAACGGCGCATAGCTGGTCGTAAATGGTGTTCCATAAAGTGACTGTAATATGCACCATTCACACGATTTCCTTGAAGAACTGAATCAGTGACTGGACCACCTCAAAATCACGAGCAACAATGAACATAACTATAAGTGGACCCTGTTCTCGTCGATAACTTTTTTGCCGTGGTGAACCAATGTCCCGCCATTCATTTGATGGTCTATTTAATTTTTGTTGTTGGCATCGAACCCAGGTTTCATTTTATGTCATGAAACGTCGAAGAAAACGCTCGCCTTCGCGTTCAAGGAGTTCAAAGCGTAAGTAATCTTGCTGTTTCCATCCTCTCGCTATTTCCGGAAATAATCGTAAGTGAAATTACTTTTGAATGAATAAAAAATCTTTGAATGATAATAATAACAAATTACACTGCGCAACAATGAAAATGTTTGGGGCTTAAAAATAGTGAATTTACATATATTCCCATCTGCTGAATTAAAAAAAAATCACTATTAAAATTATGGATTAGCTCTTGTTTTGAAGATAAAGTGATATTTTATTTGTTAGAGCCATCCCGCTCGGTAAATGATCATAGCATTAAATAGAGCGACAAGAATTCGTGAAAACAAAAGTAACCTAGTGACTGAGTAAAAACAAAAACAAAAAAGGGGGGAGGATTAGTTAGCCGCCGGGAATCGAACTCCGTAGCCACCGAATGCGAGATCCAAGCCTGTGCGACCCCACTCGGTGAGCGTGTGGAAGGAACAGCTCCAGAAAAGCTCATAGATGTCACTGGTGTACAAAATTCATTAATTTAAGGAATATAGTATTTCTTTAAGACAGACCCGTTGGTTTCTTCTCCATATGTGTGAATTTGGTTGTAAAATGCTAATGCCAAGAGATAGATCACCTCGTGTTGATATCATGTATTATATTTAGTTAAAATAACTGATAAAATTGACAGATGATTACAAACAACTCTGTGATCTACATTATATAATCTTCCGATGCCATTGTTTGAGACATTCTTAAATCTACTCCAAACTTCTCTCATTGAAGCTCTGTTACTCGGGTTTTAAATGACATGCTATTTTGAATCAGATTTCTAAACAAGAAAGCTATAGAAAATATATATTACTGTCACACGGTGTTGCTTCATATTTCTACCAGGCTTAAACGAGCCCTGCTCGTTATGTAGTTGCTTTGAAACTCCACTATTGTTCATGGGCAAAACAGACAAAAACAATAACACTGGGCAACAATGAAAATGTTTGGGCTTAAAAATAATGAATTTACATGTATTTCCATCTGATGAATTCAAAAATCACCATAAAAATGATAGATTAGCTCTTGTTCTGAAGATAAAGTTTCATTTCATTTTTTAGAGTGAATATATTAAATTTGGGGGAATTTGTTTGGGAGTTGGCACATCTGTCAAATAATAAAACACAATCAGAGAGAAATTTTGGAAGTTAAGTGATGCAAAAGTTAAGGATGGCATTCTTGTTGGACTACAAATAAGAGACCAAATTTGACCAAATTTTGGAGGAGAAAGAAAAGGAAGCTTGGGAAGCCTTCAAGGGTGTTGTTCATGGATTTTTAGGCAACAAAAGAGATGACAACTACAAGCATTTGGTGACAATGCTCCTGCTAAAATACCGTAACCTTGGATGCAACATGTCCCTTAAGATCCATTTTCTCCACTCCCACCTAGACGTTTTCCCTCCTAGTTGTGGAACTGTTAGTGATGAACATGGGGAGAGATTCCATCAGGACATTTCTGTTATGGAACAAAGATATCAGGGCCGTTGGAATGAAGTAATGCTTGCGGATTACTGTAGGTCTTTGTATAGGGATTCTGCGGAACTCCATCACAAGAGGCAAGCTAAAAGACGACGAAGTCAATAGGCCACCACATGATTCGTTTCAGACACGACTATCTGCGAAGTATTTTTCAGCAATTTTTAACTCTTAGCATGTAATTCTTCTTCTTCTTCTTCTTCTTCTTCTTCTTCTTCTTCTTCTTCTTCTTCTTCTTCTTCTTCTTCTTCTTCTTCTTCTTCTTCTTCTTCTTCTTCTTCTTCTTCTTCTTCTTCTTCTTCTTCTTCTTCTTCTTCTTCTTCTTCTTCTTCTTCTTCTTCTTCTTCTTCTTCTTCTTCTTCTTCTTCTTCTTCTTCTTCTTCTTCTTCTTCTTCTTCTTCTTCTTCTTCTTCTTCTTCTTCTTCTTCTTCTTCTTCTTCTTCTTCTTCTTCTTCTTCTTCTTCTTCTTCTTCTTCTTCTTCTTCTTCTTCTTCTTCTTCTTCTTCTTCTTCTTCTTCTTCTTCTTCTTCTTCTTCTTCTTCTTCTTCTTCTTCTTCTTCTTCTTCTTCTTCTTCTTCTTCTTCTTCTTCTTCTTCTTCTTCTTCTTCTTCTTCTTCTTCTTCTTCTACCTCCATGGATTAGGCTATAGCCTGTTCCGGTCTCACATCGATCCATCGTTTTCTAGGTCGTCCTATTGATCTTCGTCCTTTCGGTTTATGTTCCATTATTTGTTTAGGAATTCTCTCTGGAGTCATTCTTCCTAAATGTTGGAGCCAATTTTCTCTATATTCCATTAATTTTATCAAAACAGAATTGATGTGTAATTCATTTCTTATGTCTTCATTTCTAAGTTGATCTTCCCTTGTACATCCCTTAACAGATCTTAGGAAACGCATTTCTGCTGTTTGTATTTTACTAAAATCTTTGTTTCTTAATGTCGATGTCTCGCTTCCATATAGCAAGACAGGGAGTGCCATGACAGAATAAAATTTTGATTGAGTTTCTGTTCTGGTTTTACCTTTTAGTGTTCTCTTAATTGTTCCAGTTTTGTTTGAAACTTACTTATTTTCTGATTTATATCTTGGTCCATTTCATAACTTAGGTCGCATCCAAGATACTTAAAATGTGACACTTGCTCAATAATACTATCCTCAATTAGAATTTTTGTCCTTACCGGGTATTTGTCATGGAATGCCGTTACCTGTTTTTTTTATTTTAAATTTTCATATTATATATTTTACTGATTTTATTCAATTCATACATTGCTTTTTGCAGCTTATCCTCATTGTCAAAATTAAAACTACATCATCAGCAAACATTAATATATTTAACGTTCTTTGTCCTGTGTTAATACCACTATTTACTTTAAATTTGCATTTGTTTAAAATATCGTCTAGATATATATTAAATAAAATGGGTGATAGACTGCATCCTTGTTTAAGTCCTTGATTTATTCTAATTTCTTCTGTTAACTTCCCATGTACTTCAATAACCATTATGTCATCTACGTATAAACTTTGTATGATTTTAATCAAATGCTCTGGGTAACCTGTTGTCTTTAATATCTGCCATAACTTATTCTGTTCTACTCGGTCGAAAGCCTTCACAAAATCCACGAAGCCAAGGTGACTCCCCAAATTAAATTCTATTCTCTCTTCTATCATTTGCTTAAGGATAAATACGTTGTCAACACATGACATTCTTTTCCTAAATCCACTCTGCTCTTCCATGATTTTTGTTCCTGATATTATTTTTAATAATAGCATGTAATTAGCAGTTAAACAAATCAAATGCACTTTCGTTGTTGTTAGCATGTATGTAATTAAAATATATCCTTTTCTCTCAATCCGTTAATATGTAATACTTCCACCTTGTGTATATCATAGCAACTAGAGCTAATAAAAAGTTTTCACTGTCATATTTGTTTTTCTCAACCCAAAAGTAGTAGGAATTGTCTCATGAAGTGCTCGAAACACTCAAAGATTATTTGTTTGTTGCCCAGTGTTATTGGAGCAATTCGTACAAACTGTCAGCTGACAGGCAATTACAAAATAACAATTTTTATTTGTTTTTAGAAACATGGTGTTATAAGAAAGTTCACTGTCGCAATTGTAAAGGGAAAATTCATAGAGAACATTTACTTTTGAGCACACAACTCATTAAGGAACATTCACAACGCGTGCTCCAAGCAGGTCATTGAGCTCCCGTAGGGAAGGGTGGGATGAAGCAGGTTCGCAGATGGCGAACTCGAAAGCAGATTCCTTTGCTCTCGGTAATATTATCAGACGCATAGAATGTCACCCTTCCAAGTAACGACCACCTTCAATCCTGCTCAGGAGGAATTCAGTCGACAGAGAGCTAAAAACTGGAACCAACCTATGGAGCTTGCAATGAAAATTAGACAGACATTTAAAGGTACCTTGGTTCAGATAATACCATTCCTGAGCGGCGAATACGTCACACATTTCATATAGTCAAACAATCAATCAATATAGTCAATCAATATATAATCAATCATATAGTCAAACTGTCGTTCTATACGATATATGTATATGAGGAAGTCAAAGTGCACATAAAACCACGTATGTTTTGACAGCACGTTTTTTAATATCCAGATTTATTGAACCCTATTTTACACAGTGGTATATTAGTGATAGAGTTGATACATAAAAATATACAATTTTAACAAAAATATTTTAAATACTAGAAGGAAGAAATGATGTTTTAATCTAATGCATATTAATTTAAACTATTTCAGACGTTTAAGCACTGAGTTTATAAACATCATGAAGTACTTATACTGTTGTGGCTTCATTAGCAAAGATGTGAGCGGAGCAGAAAACTCAGTTCCTAGAGAGTCTAACTTGAATATTAATTCTTGTCTTTCTCTCCAGAAAATGGGACAACAGAAAAGGAGATGAACCACAGTTTGAAATTCTTCACCACACATGCACTCGGGGTTAGATGTTAAGTGAAAGCGTGATAAGTATTCACCAAATTTACCATGTCCACTTAAAAATTGTGTCAAAACAAAATTTGGTACAAGAGTTTCAGATTTTCCTCTGTCATATACACTAGGGAAAAATAATGTTTTTGTTAAACTTGTTTGCTTCACGTTTTCGTTCTCTAAATAGTCCATCGAGAAAGTAGTAGAATTATACTAAGGTTTGAAAGATCGCTTCATTTCTTCTAAAACACAAACTAATGAGTTCTTAGCATACTTCAGTTATAACACTTATCTCTATGTGAATTTGTAACTAACCTAACCTGTACGGCCTAATTAGTAAAGAAGGAAAAAACAAAACAGCATGTATCAGCATGGCAGAGCAAACGATTGTTCCTAAACATAATCACAGAAGACTGCTACAAAGTGGTGAAAAGACAATAATATTAAAATTTTGGGAGAAATATCCAGAACGTGCTATCAATGAAGTGACGAAATTAATATCCAGTGTGCCAGGTTCAAGTATTTACAGCGCACACAGTTGAGGTTAGAACTCAGTAAGAAGATACCAATTTCTATTGCAGATTAGAGAGATGCAGATGTCACATGTAGCATTTAATTTCCGTGAGTAGTGTGCTACATAAAATATGTACCAAAAAGTTATAAATAAAGTTATAAATGTACGCCTTGTCCTTTACTGTAAGTTTTTAAATCGGGAGTATCTCTCCGTTTAACTAATTCTAAGTTATAAATGATTAAACATGATTGATTAATGCTGCCAACAAAATGCTCCTATGCCCACCTCGGTAGCGTAGATGGTAGCATGTCTGCCTCACGTTCAAGACGTCCCGAGTTCGAATCTCGGTCAGGGTGAGTTATCTGGATAAGGTTTTTCCGGGGTTTTCCCTTATCCTGAAGGACGAATGTCGGATAACTCTAAGCTCCATGGACTCCGGAGGCACTGAGCATCATTTCACCCATTTCATACATCGTCCGATATGACTAAAAGTTGGAGGACGTAAATTACACAAAAAAGTATGTTCTACCTGCACACACATCAGTAACTGGACAATAGTACAGGAATGTCCTGAAAACATTGCAAGTCCATATAGGGCGCAAAATACCATATTTCCGTGAAGCAGGCTGGATGCTGCACCACGATAATGCGCGGCCGTATATTGGCAATGTTGTTGCTGAATATCTTGCAAAAATGAACCTGAAGTGCATCACTCACCCTCCCTATAGTCCGGATTTAGCCCCATGTGACATTTTTCTATTCCCTAACTTGAAGAAACGCCTTCACGGGAGGCGTTATCCATCATCAGAAGCAGTGGTGAAGGCTGCGGAGGCAATTTTGAAGGATATCTCAAAAATTGTTTCTAGCATGTCTTTGAAGACTGGCAGAAACGCTGCGACAAATGCATCGCATTCAGGGGAGACTATTTTGAGAAACACCATCAAAATTATAAGGATGAGTAAAGGTACGTTGTACAAAAAAAAAAGTCATCAGTTTTTATTGAACGGCCCTCGTACTTAACATTTTAATTAATTCATATTTTTATCAGTTTTGAGCCATTAATATAAAGATCAGATAAAAATTATTGACGTTAAAAATAATGTTCACAAATAAATCCTGAAAACGCAGGCTAATACATAAGAATCTGGCCTCTGATAATAGTGATAATAAGATTGACCTTCATTATTGTATAATAATACTCGTACTAATAATGATAATAATAAGAACTGTCATCCTATTTTCGAAACGCTTTGCATTCAGGCTTTGTCGTTGCCTTAGGTTTTTACTGTTTGCTTTTGTTTTGCAATCAGCTCGTCCTTATGCGGTATAATTTCATACAAAACATTCCCTTTATTGCTATATGGCCTCGTTTGTGTTTTTTTTTTGTGTGATGGACGAGAAAAACGCTCCTGGCTAACGGCAGGGGGGAAGAGACATTTGCCTACAATGAGTACTGAAAACAAATGAGGAATACATTGTTTTAATATTCGTACTGGGCAGACATTAATATATAGTTAAAAATTAAATAAATAAAAAAATAACGAACGCGTGAGAAACAAGCCAATGGGTTCTGATATGAATGCAGCATTGCCCACGAATACTGATGCTTTTTTTCAGTTTTTTTGTTTACAGCCCTGCTACCATCAGCTCGGTCATATTTTGCATTTTGATGTTCAAGAGGAAATTTAAAACCAATTAGATTCGTACGGGCGGCGTTACAGGAAAGAGAAAACAAAAACACATTATACAACAATCACTTGACCATTACATTTCCCATGCACATACTCCCATCAATGTTTTGCATTTTTAGCAGAACAAGCAATTAAATACCCCAAGGTTGGTTTTGCTTTTCACAAGTTTGTAAAAATTTGTGATTTGGTTTAGAGGGCGCAGTGCTACAGTTGTATTTAGAGGTTACATTTAAGTACTTGTAGATGGATTCTGAAGGTTCTTGTACATTTTAAGCCTTACCAACTGTATGACAGTTTTTATAGCTAATAGGTTGTTAGCTGCTTGTGATTTTCTGTCTTTTCACAGTTGTGACGAAATTAATAATAAACTAAAATAAGTCCTGAAGCTTTCCTGAAGACTATGTTCAAGTTTTTATCGGGAATCAAGCCAGGTGAAAAGACGATTAGTGTACATCTCTCCCATCATCAGGATATTTATTAAATGTTGTAACCACAAATGAAACACTGGATATAATACAAATATAAACAAAGACAAAACACTATCAATATTCGCTTTACTGAACAAAAGACTGTTTTCAGTAAATTAAATGCCAGGTCAGGAGATGGCGTGAGGATAGGAATTTAATTGGATTTAAGAAGGGTACTGGGAGGTTAATAGGTTTAAAAAAACCCAGTTTTTGTTTTTAATGTTAAAAATTATATAATTCTTCAGCTTTAAAATGATATATATATATAACATAGGTTGTCAGCTGGCATTAAAGTTCTTTAATTTGTCAATTTAAACATGGCGGCGAAATGATACGCGCACTTCCTGAGAATGGTTCTTAATCTTTGATCGTGATTTCCCAAAACCTTGTTTTTTCATACTTTAGGTGCATGTTTCTCAAAAACTATAAAAGATATTCACACAAAATTTGTAGTGATTATTTGTCAATGTTGCTTGAACACATTCAGTTAACATTTATATTCATGTGATTTATAAAATGGATGAAAACAAATATTCAGTCCTTGAAAATATTATCTTTGTTTTTTACACAAAACTAATTAATTTTTCATGTGCATAGTATAAACTATATGTGATTTTAATTTAGCCGATATTATAAAACTGTATCTTAGGTTATTTAGGATAAAACTTGGTGCATGTAGCTTTAAATTCCTACAAGTAAAGTGCACCTGAAGTATAGGGTGCAATATTTTTTTCAGTACACACGCTGTGATTTTTGCCCCTTTTGCCTGGACTTATGTTATCGTAATTTAAATATTATACAGTAGTTAAATGCACACATCCTTATACAGTAATCATCCCGAATTTCAATTTCTGATGTTTAGTTTTCTATATATTCAAATTTTAATATTGGTAAAAATTAGCCTTGTCTGGGTAAACATAACCTCCCAGTGTCCTTAACTTGATGATCAAGTTGTATAGATATGTGCTTCTTAAGTAGACGGATTTACATTTTTAAGGCCTGTTTCCAAGAGTAGCTGAACTAAAATCCAGCATCACGATTAAGCGTGCTCCTCTCGGAGGAAATGGCCAAAGACTCCTTATATCTCCGCTCTCAGTAACCGTTGCATTTTGCCAAGATGGTTATCTCCGGAAAGTTGGCTGCATGTTCGTTATCAAACGATAGCTCTGACAGGCCAGAATATTAATGCAACCTTAGAAGCCTGAACTGGCAGAGCATTGTTTTGATAACGACCATAGAGCCAGCTTTTGGGAGATGGCCATCTTGGCAAAATGCAACAGTTACTGGGAGCGGAGAGTTAAGGAGGCGTTGGCCATTTCCTCAGAGAGGAGCACGCTTCATCGTGATGCTGGATTTCAGTTCAGCTCCTCTTGCAAACCGGTCTTAAAATGGATATCTGTCTAATTAAGAAACGCAGATCTATACAAGTTGATAATCAAGTTAAGTAGTTAGGTGTATTTGACCGAAATAATTTTCTCTACTCACGCCATCTCCTGACCTGGCATTTAGTTTACTGAAACAGTCTTTTGTTCAGTAATGCGAATATTGATAGTGTTTTATCTTCGTTTATATTTGTGTTATATCCAGTAATTCATTTGTGGTTATAACATTTAATAAATATTGTGACTTTGTGGGCTCGTAGAATTAAAAGGCCGAGTTGCAGAAATTAAAAGACTCCTTTATTTTCGTCAAAATGCACTGCTCAATTCTCACGTAAGAACATCACATCACATATACACAGTCTTCCAAGGTCGATGACAATAATAAATAGTGACAGCTGATTACATTAGCTCTCGTTACAACAACACTCTTGTTACACAACACACTGTTTTACAACTCTACTCCTCACTGTTTACAACTGACTCCCACTTGGCCAATCGTCGCCTGTAAATACTTCCTAGATAATTCTAGATGATTCGCAAATAAACAAGAACGCGAACAACCTCTATCAGTCCAGAAGTAACTAGAAATTTCCATTTATCTCAGTTTGTTTGTTTCGGCGGGCTCGTTTGTCCTTTTGTGTAAAACATGCCGCGCGATCGTGGTTACGGGTTCGCGATAATATCCTGATAATGGGAGAGATGTACGCTCCCGAAACGTCGATTTCTAATCGACGAGAAGCATTTGAAGATAATAAACTTTCTGTCTTCTAGTGCAACAAATGTTAGCGATTATTACAGGCAACATTCTGTTGCATTATTATTATTATTATTATTATTATTATTATTTGCTTGTTCCATTTATACCCCGCCTTCAACTGCTATGGTCATATCGCGGCCGTTCTCCTTTGGAACATACAGAAGGTGTTAACTCGTTATCTTTGGTTTTTAATCATTATATCACGCACACATTCACACTCTCATTCATACTTCCAGACTCTGGGGAAAATGGGGAATTATCTTGGTGGGAGAAAAATCCCTACCCCCACCGCCGGGAATCGAACCCGGGACCCCTAGCACGGCAGGCAGGTGCTCTACCGACTGAGCTACGGGGCCAGCCCTATTATTTTTCTTTATTTACGAAAGAGCCCATTTAGAATCACGCAAAGTACTTAGAAATATGTAGTGTTTAACGCCCGTTTTTACTACATACGGCACCGCAGGCGGTGACACTGATGATGCATGAGATAAAGATGGAGCACCGGTGGAATTAGATGGCGGGGGAAACCGGAGGTCTCGGATAAAACCCACCCCAGCGCCGTGTTGTCCACCACAAATCTCACTTTGCGGTCGCCCGGGATCGAACCCGGGCCGCCTTGGTGAGAGCCAAGCGGTCTAACCACTGAGCCACGGCGCGGCCTAAAGTACTTAGAGACCTTCCTTAACTCTTCTATAAAACCAAAGTTCTGTAATTCTTTGAAAGTGGGCTTTCTGTCGTCTGTCCACGTTATCCCAGTCTTCGGTTTGTCCGCTTGGTCAACTTGCCACTTATGCACCTTCATTCTAAAGACGTCCCTGTCTAGGATTTCGTCTTGAGTGATTCCTACCAATTTTAAATCATTTTTTTACTTCACCAATCCATTTCATAGTCTCTACTTGTGCTTTACTTACATTTCCGTAAAATTCCATAATTTGTTTTGTGAGCGTATTTGAAGCTAATGGTTTACTACGTCCATAAAATGTTCACCATCATTTTCTAATGTCACTATTGATGTCTGTATATTTTTTATTTCCCTTTTATTTTTAAGTCTATATTCCTTCACTTGTAGACGTAACATTTTTGTAGTAATTTTACGTTCTTCTTTCGATATCTGTTTTTTCTGTTTAAAATTAATGTTTCTACTACTAATTTGTTGACTTTATGTAATAAATTCTAGTTATTACTACCTACAGACAACATTCTGCATATTAATTTTTTCGAATATTGAAAAGTTTTGTAATATTTTAAATACAAAACAGTTATGATCATGCTATCTCGCAAGCATAAAACGAAAACTTATTTATATACCTAGCAATTACACAGCGACCCACTCTTAAAATATTAAAGTGGCGCTTAAGCCTGATGTATATCCTTAATCCGCTTGTGACAAGAAGGAAGTACGTAATAAAATAAAACCATTTATGATAAGTTAAAAAGACATTCTAGACGAATGGAAATAAGTAGCACATAAGGTATTAGAAATGTGGACTCATTTGAGTATCATCCGATTTACTTAACTCTGGAGTAAATTAAAAATATTGAAAGAACATTGTGATAGATAAGAAACTACCGTACTTTTACCTACCGGTCAGAGAAAACAACGGAAAATTGAAAGTTAGAATGGGCCGTCGACGGAAATCCAGCCTTCAAAATGTGATCCTCATGCCCGATTTCACCAACAGATGTTAAGACTTAACACGACTTTAGCAATAGTTATAACAAAAAGTGCATTTTACCAACAAGTGTTAGCTTAACACTCGTGTTAAATCTCTTGTTAAACTAACAAGCGATATTTCTGTTCTCAAGTCCTTAACAATTGTAAATGGTCAAGATGGTGGGCGTGAACGTCTAAATGGTATTCGTAATGGAGTACGGTCTATGAGGAGAAATTATTTTGAGGAGCTATTAGAAGAAAATTTTCTACAGGAGTATAGACTGTCAAAACAAGTTGCTATGAAGGCTACTGGGGAAGTATAAGAGAGGTTAGAACATGCATCGAAAGGAATATGTCGATATCGCCTTTACTTCAAGTATAAAAAAACTTTTCGATTTTATAATTCACTGAATTATGTGGATAATACACTGTCCACCTCCCGTCTTGAAACGTTCAAGTCACTCTCACTTGTCCTTCTTCGCTCCTCATTTTAAATTTACGTAATACTGACGAAGTTATTCACCGCATCCATCCTCTTATTTTCTACGATATCCTTATACTTGGTCACCAATTCAATTAACAATTCAATTTCCATCAATGAGAAATTTGTCCCACGGCTTCTCTTACGATTTTGTTCACCGGTCATTTTTTCAGTTGTGTGCAGACGAAAATAAAAACAAAAGCGCATCGCAGTTCATTCAGAGAATAATATGACTCATCCATAGCCTTCTATAACTGTAATATTTACAAGTCTCTTGGCGTTAACACCAGTTTGTTAACATTGTCAGAAAACAGGTTGATGAAATACATGAAATTTAACAGCTTTGTTAGCGCTGTGACAATTGTTACCTTACATTTGTTAACGTCGACTGTAATATATGTTGGTGAAATTGGGCATTAGACGTTATTAACAGTGAAAAAGAATTTAAGATAAACAGTATATACTGAGGAAGGTACCGCCGACAAAAGAAAGAAAGCGGATGCTGTAGTGGGGAACAAAGGTCATGTTTCTGCAGAAGAAAATTAGTCCCACAGTTGCTGAAGATGTCATCTTAAGGGTTGCAGTGAGAGTAAATAAGGAGAGAAAAAAGTTAGAAAATCCAGTAAAATTAAGGACCTTTTCGTGAACAGTATTAACGAGTTTACTTAGAACAAGGTTAAAGGCATTGCAAGTAGGTACCAATATGTCACTGCAAAACACGTTTTGAGGTCCCTTGAATAAACATGTAGTTTACTGTTGTGTGAACAACATAACCCTAAAAGGAAAATTGGGTGAAATATAAACTTGATGTTGCAGTTCAATGCTTTACAAGAAGCTACTCAATATTTTCAAGAAAATACCACTATCTCATATCTTCATTGAAAACATTAAAAAAAATTATTTTTCAAAAAAGCTCCCCTAGGGATTTTAAGTAAAATCGGGTTAATTTTCTGACAGAAGCTACTGGACATTAAGGCAATACTGGAAGCTGCAATATGAACGGCGACCTCGGGCAAGACTCTGGTGGCGCGGCAAGATGTTTCCCCTCTAACACGTTGACATGATGCAGGCCCTGATCAAGCCATGTTTGAATGGCTACATTGTTTGAAGAAGCCTGCAAGCCGTCAGGGGGTTCCCCTAGGGTTTGCTTTCGGTTCTTGTCTCTCGCGAGGTGAAACTGAACAGGAATCCAGGAAACTCCAGCGGCGCCATAATGTGTGCACAGTGTGTGGAATGTCAAGGAAGACTCCTGTATCCCATCTATTCATAACAAATGGTTTAACCAAGTGTTGGATGGATCATTAGAAATTAATGTTCATTTACATATGCAGGGTATATTTGGTAGGGTAGAACTGTGTGTGTGTCTGTGTGTGTGTGTGTGTGTGTGTGTGTGTGTGTGTGTGTGTGTGTGCGCGCGCGCGTGTGTGTGTATTACAAATAAGTCGATACCAGTTTTCTCGATAGTCGATTCTCGATACGATACACGATATTTTCCACGATACGGATAGTTCGTTTCTCGATACTGCCATTTTTACTTCCAGCTTCAATACAAAATAGAATGTTGGGAGAAGTGAGTAATGCCAATAAAATTAAATGGGTGCACATATTTAATCAGACCAAACTTAAAACCATCAGTGCTCTTATTTTTAAACTCTGTTTAAAATTACTAGCATTTTCACTCTTTCCGGGTCAAGTTTAATTCTTTTTCTGTCACATATGAGTCGCTTTGTGCTAAATAGTCTTTCAGAGAAAACTTTTGCATGTGAAATACCTAATATTTAGCGGTATTCCTTTTAGTTCTGGAAATTTTGAATTTATTTTCCAGTAATCCAGTGCAATAGAAAGAGGAGGTGGGAAATTCCGTCGTTGAGATTTGCAGTAATTTCTTCTTGGAAACTGTTAACTGTCACTGAATTTGACACAAGATTATTTTCTTGCATATTGTTACGTACAGGTACCACAACCATGCCAATTTCTCTGACTTTTTCTTTTTCTTTTTGTAATTTACGTCCTCCAACGTTAAGTCATATCGGACGATGAATGGAATGGATGAAATGATGCTCAAATGAGTCCGGGGTCCATGGAGCTTAGAGTTACCCGACATTCGTCTTACAGGATAAGGTAAAACCCCGGAAAAAACCTTATCCAGGTAACTCACCCTGACCGAGATTCGAACTCGGGACCTCTTGAACGTGAGGCAGACATACTCTCTGACTTTGCAATGCTCTGCTTGCGAAAATAATATTTTGGGGTTTTAAAATCAAATAAAGACTGCAGAATCACCACCGAAGCGTTCGAAAATTATTGAGGGAGTTTTCTAAAGTGTCGTTCCAAGTCGATACCATGCAAATGTTTTGGGTATCGAGATATCGCAGGTGTCGAGGACCGAACTCTTTATATATACAAAGAGAGACCGCTTTGTGGTTAGGATTTACAAAGCGATCTCACGTGGAAGAAAAATAGAAATATATTAGGAAAAGGGCAATTATTAAAAGACGATAACTAATAATGGTTTAAGACAAGGCTAGTGTATATCCGCTGTTATTTAACATTTACATGGACGATGTTCTTAGAAAGTTACAAGATTAATTACCATCAGGAATAAAAATGAATAAAAATAATACACTAATTATGCTACTATTTGCGGATGATATGATGTTAATACCCGTACAAGACAGAGAGGATAAGCGGCATATAACTACGTGTAAGTTACAAAAACTGATCCAGAAATTTTGTTTAAATATATGACTAGAAAAGTCAAAGATTATGACATTTATAGGGAAAAAATGGAAGATAATGGTAAATAATAGTGTTAGAACAGCTGTAAAATTTAGTTACTTGGGCAGTAATGTAACCTTTAAACCAGAAATGAATAATAAAATAAGTAAATTCTCATATATTTATGAAATATTAGCTCTATTTGCACCCGATAGAATGCATGTAGACTATTTTTGTTTTTTAAAACAATCTTTTAGTTTCTACTTGTAAATAGAGAAACTATTACATTCCACCCAGATATTCCATTCCACCGGAAACATATGTTTTGAGGCTGAATCTAAAATAAACAGTTCCCGGTAAGTGAGACAGCGAGGGGTTAGGGAGGGTGAGAGAGATGGTGTGGGGTGTGGTGAGGACAACGTATCTCGAAAAGAAAACGTTACATTAAGGTTTAAGTTTGGCATCCTCCAAGAAGGCAACATGAAGAGAATCTCAAGCCATGACCTTTCTACAGAGAATATTTTTCTTATGTTTAAGTTATTTCCTACACTATTAAAACATAATTGATTTGAATGAATGAACTATTTATGGTGCATTTTCCAAAATTTTACAATTTACAACGTTTGGACACATTTATTTGTCTTTACCTTGTTACTACCTTGGCTTACGTGACACCCTGGGCTTCTGCTCTGCCAGGTAGCTCTTAACCTCCATGCCTCCTTGTTACTTAATTAGTCCCATTCTGCCCCCCCCCCAACCCATCATCCTTTGTTATATTCCCTACATTTCTTACCCATTTGTATTTTACTTTCTGTAAGAACTCACCAATACTTCTTCTTCTTTTCCTCCTTTTCCGTTAATATTGAATTATTTGCGCCATATTTAGTTCATGAGGTATATATTAGTTAGAAATGTAGATTTCATTAAAACACTTTAATTATGTCAGATATTTTTCTTCCAGGACTAGTTAATTTGAATTTCATATTCATTTCACTTCGTACTTTTTATAACTGCTAAATCGCTGTTCATTTTTTCTCGTGGTCACTGAAGAGAAGTGGTCACATAACAACCTATCACGGCGAGAATTCCGGCATTGCAGTCAAGGGCTTAGCGTGGTTCCCGCAGGAGGAAGGATGATATGCAAGTATTCTACAGGCAAGAACATTATCACAGGTGGCACTACAGCCACGGTGAATGTCGAACAGGTGCAGGCAATTTCTTCAGCCCGACGGAGTGACAGGTGGCCATAAAGAGCACGCCACTGGCCAGCCAGGTCCGGCTAATCAAACAACCCTTTCTGGAAGGGCGCCCGGCCAACTTCAGTGCCTCCCCTCAGCCGAACACCCTTAAACAGATAAAACCCCTTCTCCGGAAAACCCCCGAAAAACTCAACATCAACAAGTTATATTGTGGGAATCGAACACGAATGAGGGCCCCGCACTTTACCACTTGAGCTGCCCCGCTCGCTTTGATTATTGCTTAAGTCAACTATATTCTGATTCCCATTGTTCCTACAAGGAAATAATGGAATAAAACCATTTGCATAAGATTTGTATAGAAGGATAAGCTTCGTTAGGTACTTTCTGGGTAGAAAAAGTCATATGAATGGAACACATCAAATTGTTTTGTTTTTTGTTTTGGTCTTTAACATCTGAGGTCATACAATTAGTTGCTATGACAGCTTTGCTTTTTGTATGACTTGACGAGAGAGGCGGAGAAAAACTTCCTGATCAGGAAATTCTAGCATTTTAAAATGAAAATCAATAACAGGAATATCTCGGAAATGATAACTACACAAAAGTTATATTTGAAACAAGAATAATTGTGTGCTTAAATATTATATCTTTTGTTTTGTTAAGTTTTGTCTTTCTCTCACGCTTTCTTTATTCATAATGCAAAATTCATTCACAGCCGAGAGAACCTGAGAGGTTATTCTAACAAAATACAACATGGAAATAACAATTTCTTGCACACTAGCCGTGTGTAGGCTAAGGTTTGAACGAGTAGAGCCAAACTGAAAAATTCAATGCCATAACCGGGATTTAAACCACGGATCTCCCGCTCTCCGTGCTGTTGCTCTAACCAATTGAGCTACTATGGCCAACGTGCCGACATGACATTAAATTCTCCAACTGATTCGTATATTTCCCTGTAGACCACAAGGGTTTCTCATAAACACATGAGACACAGACCTTTTGTGGTGACTTACTATGCTGTAAGTACTTAAGTCCCAAGCTTCATAGCTTCATAGCCTGAGTCAGTTGGAGAATTTAATGTCATGTCGGCATGTTGGCAATAGTAGGGAGGGCGGAAGAACTGTGGTTCAAATCCCAGCTATGGCATTGAATTTTTCAGTCTGGCTCTGTTCATTCAAAATACAATATATTTATTTTACTTCTGATTACAATTTTTTAAACGTATAGCACTTTAATAAAAAAGTTGGAGTTATTTTTGTGAAAAATCAACACCGTTTGTTCTTCGTCTCAAGATGACTTTGTTTTGTTATTCTATTTATTGAAAACCAGACACATACAAACAGATACAGAATTTTATTATTGGGTTAAGTAAGTCTAAAACGAGTATTCTTATTAATTTTTGGGTGAGATCTGTGCTTACTGTGAATATTAGTGGAGGAAGCAAACATGTTATGATCTACATTTAAACTATTCATTGCCTTAGAATTCGGGATGGGTCGATAAGAGTTTCTCTCGATACTAGATATCGATACATAACATTTTCCGCGATACTTCGATACTTGATAACGTCATTTCTACTTCTAGTTTCAATACAAATTGGAATGTTGGGAGAACTGTATAATGCATATAAAATTAAATAGGTACATATATTTAATGAGACAAAATTAAAAACCTGCAGTATACTTAATTTTAAATTATACATTATACATTTAAAATGCGTTGTTGAAACAGTTTAGTCCAGAGGTTCTACTCCCATTAGTCCTGAACCCGTAGGACCAAGACCCGGGCCTCTGTCGACTAGGGAGTATCCGAGCTGTCCCAAAGGGCGCCCGGCGTCCTCCGTGGGGCTTTCCATAGGAAAAGACCTATGTTACTAACAAGGCCCCCCCCCCCATCTGGTCCAAGGACACAAGACGGAATGGAAGTGGATACTACACTAACGCGCGCCAACACCAAAATGGGAAGGCTACCGATATAACCTCGGTAGGGCCCGCCTGGTGATCTAGCACACCTTCTACTACCTATGCTGGCTAGTACGTGGGAATATTCGGCTTCCCTCAACCCCGTCCGGAGATGTACCCGATCTCCCACGGGTATCGAGAACCACTGCCCCTCGAGTCCAACCAAATCCGAACAACTCCCTATCAGGGAGGGGCTCGAAAGTTCTGCCCAAGGTTCCTCTAGTAACGTCAGAGGTTGCACGAGTGCTAGGGGCCCGCAGTGCCCGCACCACGGCAGCTGAAGGGGACGGATCCCCTCCCCTACGGGAGGATCTGTGCACACAAACCTGCATGAAGATCTGAAAATACTCAATCGGCAATCCTCTAAAACAACGTTCTCCAATCAATGGATCATGTCGTCAGACCGGTTGGTACGAGGCTGTGACTGTCTTGGTTTGTTGTCACACGATGTTCTGCCTTCATTGAACTGTCGCACGTAGGAACGCACGTTAGACACATCCATGGTGTCATCACCACATGCTTCACTCAACTGACGATGAATTTCAATCGTTGTCACACCAAGAAAATGAAAACGATTGATTACATGCTGTTCTTGCAATGAAAACGTTGCCATTTTAAGTATCAAAAACAGTTCTAACTCTCATCTTTGCCACCAGAGTTCTATGCCCTGTACAGTGCTGCTATCTGTCACTCATCCATAAAGAGTCCACGTGTATTTAAAAAGAAAGCAGGAGTTCCTCTCTGGTTGCAGTCCTGAGAAACTAGGTGTTATCTTACCTAACCTAACCTAATCTAACCTAACCTAATCTAACCTAACCTAACCCAACCTAACCTAACCTAACCTAACCTAACCTAATCTAACCTAACCTAGCCTAACCGAACCTAAACTTGAACGCACCTCGTATATTCATTATTAGATTCGGCAATATTCTATAGCTTTTCTTTTAAAATACTTTTCAATTATATTTAACATTAAAAATAATATTTCTTTTCCATTTAAACTGAATTGCTAGTTATCAAAACCGCGATTAATGTTTGATTTTATTTTCTTCTAATTATCAAATTAGTTTTGGACTTTCACTTGTTATCCAAAACCTCTTCTTCCATTCAATATAATTAAAATCAATCTTAACATAAAATAACTGTTTCAAAGTAACGTTCGATATCGATATCATCAAGTATCGAGGAACCATCGCTACTTAGAATGTAAATGTTGGGTTTGTCTCATGAGTATCTATCAATATCAGTTTATTGTAGGCAGGGCCGATTTAAAATCGAGCCCCTAGACATGAGTTAGCGCTGCTGAACATCCCCTCTTGTATGGTTATGACCAAAATACGAATTCCATTCCATTTAAAGCTTATCATTCGTCGTAAGCCCCTCGGAAATAACTTGATTCGACGTTTGTAAAAAAAGCGATTCCGTGCCATCTGGGTTTAGTTTTCAACCAAGCCACGTACTATCATTCATATCCCCCATATGTAGCGAGCGTTAGCTCACACGCGCTCCGACCGACATGTGTTATTAGTATTTTTCTATATATTGCCCGTGTTGGAACAGACTGGGTTCCGTCCTCCGCGGACCGTGGGCATTTTAATCGGCTAAACGTGACAGGAGAAAAAAACAGGGCGCACATGTGGGGTTCACTAGCCCTAAAACGATTTTTATGATCACTAAACAATTAACCTGTCCATTTTTATTCCGACCACGTGTTTGGAGAATCGCTTTGCTGCGGGACATCATGGGCATCAGCCCTTTGGAACTGCAAATGCTTGCGGCTTTGGAATTTTGTCATGTGATCGACTACCCCATTAATTTCGCAATTTTATTATGTGATCTACATATACATGCAGCTCAATTGATACATTTGAAATTTAAAGCTTGTTTATGCAGAGGCATTTGTCTTCCCACACGTCGCGTTGCAATAGTATTGGCTATCCAAATATTTAAGGTATCGTGCATGTGTAAATGGTTATATTTCTGAGAATTTATCTAGATGGAAGGGTAAAATAAAAACACTTACAGAGCATGACTATTGTTGTGTGTAATATGTTTTATCAGGACGAAAAGAAAACACGAATTATGATTGTAGTACCCAAAACTACCAACTAATTGAAATCGCTCATGACAGACTCAATAAAACTTCCCAAAATTACCTCTATATTTGCATTAATCTTTTTAATAAACATCGCAAACTGTTACGACTGCAAACACTTATAGAAAAATAAACTGATCCATCGAATCGAATAATCAATTCATTAGTTAACTGTACTCGGTACGCTCCACTGAACTCAACTGTCACTACCACATCTCTACCTATCCGGCTATCCGCTAAGGCGTTAGAGGCATATAGGACCCGCGACAAAATACTTCAAGAAAGAAATGTAGGAACATTTCAACCAACGAGAAAAGAATATTACTTAAGAAATCGTCGGAGGGAAATAGTACCAAGAGAAACTGAAGATACAGATTACTTTAAGACGCACAACCGATAAATAGAAGACGCCAGTTATGGATATCGGAAAGAAGAGCAGAAATCATAGAAAGAAAGAGAATCCCAGGAGAGCCGGAGGAGATATATGGAGAGTATCAGAGCGGACAGACACAACTGATTATGCAGGAGAGGAAAGATGACAACCCGGCTGTCTGGAACTGACAAACCAGCTCCATCTACTGATGCCAATCCCTCTAGGAGATGGGTACCAGTATGAGGAAGCTTTGGGTACCAGTAGCAGAAGAGGAAATTTTAAAATTATAGAAAACAAAAGTCTTTCGTAGTTTGTTATAGTGATTAAAACTGCAGTAGAAAAGTAGATTTGTTGGTGTAGAAATAAAGTAGAAGACAGTCTGCTTTAGATAGATCAGATGAGTAGATTTGTAACTTTACTGGAATCCATAATCTGTAGGTTTAGTTAGTTCTTTAAGGTAGCAAGTAGATTATATCTGCAAAATTTGTAAACTGTTTTGTGTAATATCATTTAAAAATTAATAACGTTTAAATGAAGTATGCATAATAAGGCCTGGTATAGATTCCAGAAACAGGGCTATTTCATATGCAGATTTTATTTTATTTTTTATTTACCTCTCTTCTATCTGCCTACCACAAAAAGGCAAGCGGGGCCTGAAGAGGCAGAGAGGCTTGAACTGTTTATCTGCTCTGGTAGTGGATCTGTTTACTACGAAATGAGTGTATGTGTATCACCCATGCTGCCAGATTTAATGCTCGTTTCAGTAACTACAGTGTTAGGGTGTGTTATGTGAGGACACTGTATTTAAATGAAACTAGCATCCATACCATAACCGGATAAAAAAAAAGGCTACTTGTAGCGTAGGTTGTACCATGTCTACCACGCTCAAGAGACCCGATTTCGAATTTCGACCAGGATGAGTTATCTAGATCAGGTATGAATGGCCAGTAAATGTAAGCTCTATGGACCCTGGGCTTATTTGAACATCATTTCATTCATCGTCCGATATGACTTAACTTTGGAGATTTTCCCTTATCCTGGAAGTTGAATGTCTGGTAAATCTAAGCTCTGCGGACACTGGGCTCATTTGAGCATCACTTCTTTCCTCGTCCGATATGACAAATTTGGAGGTTTTCTCTTATCCTGAAAGATGAATGTTTGGTAACTCTAAGCTCTATATACCCTGTACTCATTTGAACATTATTTCATTCATCACCCGATATGACTTAACGTTGGAGAGTTTCCTTTGTCCTGAAAGATGAATGTCTAGTAACTTTAAGCTCTTTGTGCCCTGTACTCATTTGAACATCATTTAATTCATCGCCAGATATGACTTAACGTTGGTTTTCTCTTATCCTGAAAGATGAATGTTTGATAAATCTAAGCTTTATGGACCCTGGACTCATTTGAACATAATTTTATTCATCGTCCGAAATAACTTAACGTTGGAGGTTTTCCTTTATACTGAAAGATGAATGCCTGGTGGTTCTAAGCTCTATGGACCCTGAAACCATTTAAGCATTATTTCATTCGCGGTCCGATATGACTTAACGTTGGTTTTCTCTTATCCTGAAAGATGAATGTTTAGTGACTCTAAGTTACATAAATATCAATTCATTCATCCTCCAATATGACTTAACGTGTGAGATTTTCCTTTATCCTGAAAGATGAATGTCTGGTATCTCTAAGCTCTGTGTACCCTCTGTTCATTTGAACATTATTTCATTCATCGTCCGATATGACTTAAATTTGGAGGTTTTCCCTTATCCTGAAAGATGAATGTCTGGTAACTCTAAGCTCTATGTACCCTCTATTCATTTGAACATTATTTCATTCATCGCCCGATATGACTTAACGTTGGAGGTTTTCCCTTGTCCTGAACGATACTGTCTGATAACTCTAAGCTCTTTGTACCCTGTACTCATTTGAACATCATTTAATTCATCGCCCGATATGACTTAACGTTGGTTTTCTCTTATCCTGAAAGATGAATTTCTGGTAAATCTAAGCTCTATGGACCCTGTACTCATTTGAACATCATTTCATTCATTTTCCGATATGACTTAACGTTGGAAGTTTTCTCTTATCCTAAAAGATGAATGTCAGGTAACTGTAAGCTCTATGTACCCTGTACTCATTTGATCATCATTTCATTCATTGTCCGATATGACTTAACGTTGGAAGTTTTCTCTTATTCTGAAACTGGTCTGGTAACTGTGAGCTCTATGGACCCTCTGCTCATTGGAGTATCATTCATCGTCTGGTGTAAACTTACCGGTTAAAGGACATTAAATCTAAAAAATTAAAAACACTTACCAACTTAGTATTTATCAGATAATTTGCTTTTGAGCTGGTGCTGTCTGACACCCACCCACCCACCCACCCACCCACACACACACACACACACACACACACACACACACACACACACACACACACACACACACACACACACACACACACACACACACAAAATGAGAAACTTTTTATAAAGAAAACTTTTTTCTTTACATTGAACTTGAATTTTAGGTAAAATTTTGATTTAAAATTAACGGATGTGATACAGTATTTCCTCTTTCATATAGGTGCCACAGAAAGCAGAGAAAGTGAAAATATGATTACAATTTTAACGTACCTTTGTGTCCGGGAAGCACTTTTTACTCAAGTTTATGTTCCGAGCATCGTTTTTATCATCATTTTACTGTGCTAAAAGGGAATATGATATCAGTATTTGTCATCATACTTTTCCTGGAAAGGAGAGGCATTTCTGGCTTTTGCCCACGCTGGTAGTAACATCAAAGGACACAGATCGTACTTTCAAACTGAATACAAACTGCCATTCAAAAGAGGGAAAGAAGCATTGACCTTTGTATAGATGAGAGGAGATTTTCCCTCTTCGTATAGCTATGCCACCTACACGTTTCTTATCTCTCTTGGAAATCATTACAGGTCATCGTACCATTGAGCAAGCAGAATAACCAACTCTGTTTAAATGTACCTATCTTATTTCACCGTCGTTCATAAACAGCGTTTAGAAATTAAACTTTTCAAAACTGCTGGGAAATTTGATGTTATAGAAATAAAGAAAATTACTCTGTCAATTTGCCTTCGGAAATCACCGTTTAATTGTTACCAATATATAGTGTGATCCATATTAACCTGAACCATTTCAATAGGCCATAACGTTTGAATCAGTAATAGGACGCACGTGCGACTTTGGGAGAATATAATACATAATTGGGAGATTGCATTACACTATTTACATCTCAGAGAAAATGTTCACAGTTGCTGTTGAGACTTCCGCCAGGACACTTCGATGGCACTGTCACTGAAGATGTCTGCCGCAGCCGCAGACGAAACGTCTGGGAAGATGAAGAAGGAGCCCAGCAGGCCACGGTCCACAAGCCCGGTTAATATTTTATATTTCAATCATAGTCCGATGTGACTGAGCGTTGGAGGAAGTAAAATAAAAAAATGAAGGTCTTTCCTCAAGTGGGAAGTTATTATTCTTTTATTTTTCCCTACAACTCGTGAAAAGAGGACTTAGAAATCATCACTAAGTGCTGAATTCTTAAAAGTTCTACTTTAGATTAAGGGTGAAGTTTCCTGAATTTCCATTGAAAAGGAAATAGTTAACAAAACAATTTCTGGAAAGTTTGATCTTGAATTTCATGAATTAGAATAATAATCTTAATTTTAAAGAATATTTTGTTGAAGAATGACAGAAAACGCCATGTGAATGTCACGTATAATTTTTGTTTTCTCTAATATAGGAAGCAGGGGATGTATTTTGCATTTCAACAATTTGATATCGTGATTTCATGTTTTAAGTAGCATAAATGTAGCCGTTTTTTAAGTGGAAACCATTTTTTTTTTGCTTGTAATGGTGGTTACATCATCCACTCACTTTAACCCCCAGTATGTCTGGAGGGCCACATCTGTCTTTGGTTAATGGGTTCATCGGACCTGACCGGGAGGAGTTTTAAAGTCCATCGGCTTTTCCCACAAGCACCAATTGTGGAACATTTGTACGCCGTGACAGGTCAGCGTAAGAGATCAAATAGCATTTCCTCTATTTCTGATATAGTTATACCGCTAATGCTCAGTCCCCAGAGCCTCATTGTTAAAAGCAGGTTGCACCACGGGCAGGTTGAGGATGACATTTGGATAGATGAGGTTATGGAATGCACATCACACACCTTGCATCCAAAAAATGGAACATTTTAATTAAAGATCCAGAAATAATTCCTGAAATGCCACGTAAAGCTGCAGTAGCAAATTTTAGATTACTTGAACATGCTTATTTGGCCAAACACTTACACAGAATGGGAATTTATACAAGTCCAAATTGTCCTCTGTGCAACAAAGAAGAGGAAATGACTGAAGAACATCTAACCTGTGAAGTCCTGACCTGCCGGATCCACTACACAGAAATATTGGAGAGCAAGAGAGCTAATGGCTTCATTGCCAAGGCCTAGCATTTGAAAACAACAACAACATCGCGATTTCATGTTTGGTACTCTGAATCTAAAAGTAATTATTTATGATAACAGAGTTATTTATAAGGAAGGTTTTATTTTGTGAGTAGCTGTGATTCCAACAAACGAAATAAGATCATGCTTCTTACACCACTGTTAGGCAGTCTTGAATATTTATAGATATATTATAGATTATATATAAATATATGGTTGGCTTTATCATGATCATGATATTCGTTGGGTTGCGATGTTCATTTATTTGCTTTGCGTAGCATCAGTGTTGACAACATGACTTTTAGAATGCCACAACATTCTACATAAGGAAGGCAGTGGAAACAATAAAACGATGAAAATAACGTAACAAAAATTTAGTTAATTAGTTGTAAGATTTTAAGAGGTTCAGTATAGTCTATATTTATATCGAAATGACCCGTCAGTTTATACAAGTATTATTTCAACTCAGATTCATGGCCTTCTTGAATACGCGATTGTCACATTCCGCCAGAAACCAAAGTTGGCATTACCAGCGTGCTAAATTTTTGAGCATTGAGCGAAATACTTTTCTACTTTTAAAACAATATAGACTAATAGAAGGCCCACATTTACTATTAGCTGTTTAAAAAGGCAGTTTTGGAAACATTTCCTTGTGCGTGTGTCCATAACTCAAAATACAACATTCGGCTCAATACCACACTTGATATTTAAGATCAATGGAAAGAAAGATTTTGAGACAATTGGAGAATGCGGATTAACTTGGAGTTACAGTGCCTATTTGGACAAGCAAATATGGTAGTGAAAATTAAACAAGGGAAGCTAAGGTGGATTGGCCATGTGCAGAGAATGCCAGAAACCAATATAGTTAGAAAGATGTTCATAGGAAATCTGAATGGTAGAAGGAGAAGAGGAAGACCCAGGAAAAGATGGGTAAATGATGTAGATGACTTGAGAAAGTTGGGGGTTAAAGGCTGGAGAAGAAAAGCAGAGGACCGAGTAGAATGGAAGAGGGTGGTTAGGGAAGCCAAGGGTCTACACGTCCTGTAGCGCCAACTGTCATCATGTTTCAAGGAAGACTTTTGAGATAATCTCTCTCCCCCTGACTTAGAATACCCTTTACACGAGTGTTTTCTTTGCTGCCATACACTAGAATCTGTTTTCATCTGTCAGATGTGTTTTGTTACCAAATACACTGATCAATACTGTGTAAATCATTTACAAATACACTTTTTTCATCAACAGACCTTGTAGAATTCTTGACCTTCTTTGAAGTGTCTGAGAAAGAACAGTGCCTTAGATTCATAAACTACAAAATATAAAAACGGAGATAAAAAAAATGGATGGCATGAGTAAATAGCGAATGTGAATGAGTGTTTTGAGTGCCAAACAGACCACTGAACTCGTCTGTCTGTAGCGCTGCGGAGGGTAAGAAAGAAGCTCCCTTTGCTAACGCTATAAATCGTGTAATAAGCTAGCACAAAACAGGCGGCCATTCAAGAGGCTAACCGTATGCAACTATGAAGCGATATTAACCAGAAGTCCGGCGTGCGGCATGGCACGGCCCTCTCGTTATTTCTATGCTTACCATGAAAAAACAAAACATCAGCAGCTTCTTCAAGTGCCTCCTCCTACACTTCTTTGACTACCAGCTCTTCACTTTGGTCAAAACTCTCCAGTTCAATTTTTTTTTTCTGCTCTATCATACGGGCTTGCTTTCATTGGGCGCATTCTCTTGCAGGGCTGCTTATCTGTATTGCCAAAATGTAGGCACTGAATTCCTAGTCTAACTGCAAGTAAACTTTTAGGTTATGTTAAAATAAACTTCCATGTCTTACATATGTAATTGTGTTCCCTATATCCATATAAACTTGAACAATTTCAATAAGCCATAACTTCTGAACAAATAATAGGAAACACCTGCAACTTTGGGAAAATATAATACACAATTGGGAGATTACATTACACTACATCTCAGAGAAAATGTTGGAAGTGTCCTTCACCAGCATCTATACATATTTGCACTCGTCTCACCATATTCTCTAAAGTTTTACGGATATGTTATTGAATTAAGAGAAGGTTATATTTCCAACAAGATGGAGCAGCGTGCCATACATCTGACACCTCGGAACTATTAACCAGTTTCTTTGATAATCGAATAATCTCAAAAGGTCTGTGGGCCCCCAGATCCCCTGACATAACCTCACCGGATTTGTTTCTTGCGGGGGTATCTAAAACATAGAGTGTACAAGAATAGGCCACGCACAATTGATGTTCTCAAGGAATCCATTCGAACCGAAATAAGTAACATTGGCAGGATACTCTCCGTAAAACTTCAGAAAATATATTAAGAGGAGTGCAAATTTATAGATGCTGGTGAAGGACACTTCCAACGTTTTCTCTGAGATATAAATAGTGTAATTTTATCTCCGAATTGTGTATTATATTCTCCAAAAGTTGCACGTGGGTCCTGTTATTGGTTCAAAAGTTATGGTACGTTGAAATGGTTCAGGTTTATAAGGCTCACACTACATATTTCTGCACCGTTGCACTAATTTCGACAAATTTTTCACAGATACAAGGGAAACATTACTCTCTAGTTTAGAAAACGAAATTCACTCCTTTTATTCAATTAATTACTTAAGATTAAACGTGTCCACAAAATGAGACAAGTTCATCTATATCTTTGTCAGCAATATTCGTAGAGTATTGTCAACATAAGATTAATTTTGTTTTCAAGGCCTCATAAAGCAATAAAGGAACAGAGAGTTCACATAATACTCATAGATCTCTCTGGCATCGATCATGGTAGTGCCGAGGTGTGATTTTCAAAGCTTCAAATAACAATTTTCATTAAAATAAGATAGAAAAGTAACTCAAGGAACTAAAGTTACTCTTCAGTACTATTTCTATTGTGCAGTCACACGTAGGCTCCTCTTGCATTGCAGACATTCCTGCTTCCCCTAACCACTCGGACGTTCCAATTTTTTCAGAGGTGGCCCACACCGCGTAAATTGTTGATCTAACATGGAGAAAGTGTGAAATTCACACACGTTTGCTAATACTTAAAACTACACAAGAATTTCCAGTTTGTCACTATTCTATACCAATTTACATAACTTACAATTGCTAATGCTGTTGAAATATATTTACAGTTGTATTTAAAACCGCCACATAAAAAGATAAATAAAATTTTCTTCACACGCTACATGGGCTTCACGTGACAAAATCTGTCCTTCACTTCCTAAGTACCGAAGATCTGCGATTGCTTCCGGAAACCTACGAAGCATGGTGTTCAAGGTTACGAATGCGTGAATACAGGAATATTCAGTATTGAATGAGCTTGCGGAACTGGTCGCTGGAGCTTAAGCAGCTGTCACATTGTCCGCAGTGCCGCATATTTTGGGGAATATATTTTGAAATTTATCCAGAGCAAATAAAATATTGTTGGCAAATTTTTCTTGTTTTTCTTCTTTTCCTCCTGAAGTACTTTGTGTTTTCTAAATGGTTTTCTGTATGTTTGTTACTGGGAATAAATGCTCTGAAGTTGAAGTTACATAAACTACTATACATATTTAGTTTTGTTTTTACAGCATTGTGACTTTGTTGGTTCGTAAAATTAAAAGTCTAGGTGCAGAAATTCAAAATGCTTTTTATTTCCGTAGAAAGACAGTTTGTACACCCGTTACATGCTCTAAAAGTGACATAACACCCACGAACGCAATCTTCCAGGCTGTCTGCACACTGCACAGTTAGTAGTTCTCGACTGCACACTAGCAACTAACTAACTCGCGACTTCCAGCCTCTCGTCTCTTATAACCGAACCACCTTCTCTTGAAAATTGCCAAAACCACAAGATCTTTCGTGGCGTAGCGAGAATTATCCAGACATCTCTCTCTGTCTTTCTCCCTCTGTTGCTCTCTCTCGGCAAGTGCCTAAGCGCTCATTGGCTCTATGGGCGTGGCTTGGACGCTATCTGTCTCTTTCACTCCCCGCTTCTCTCTCTCTCTAGCCAAATAACAAGTGCCTTGCGACAGTATCCTAGAGCTTTCATCAATTCTTGAAGTGTTTTGTTTAATATTTTTAAGTTTCCTAAGAAGCACAAGGCTATTGAGCAAGTGTAGCCTAAGGTTAAATGTTGTAGGCTATGGGCGACGCCGGATTTTTTACTTTAATCTTATTTGTATAAATTTCTATAGGCCACACGGTAAACAAGTGATATTTCTGAAGACTATGAGATCAGTCCACTACTACGTAGTGATTTTGTAAAACTGACAATTTCTTTCTTTAATTTTTCGACTGTCTTAGGCTTTTGCCCTGCACCTTTCGCAGCTCCTGCGACAAACCTTCGGGGAGACCTCTCTAGTCATGCCCTTGCGTTAACACTGCGGACGCTAGATACTCACTATTTGTCCTTTACCAATTCCAGAGATTCAGTTGTTTACAATTTGTTTAACAGACTCAGTATTATGTTTCTTTGGAGAGTAATGAAAGAAAGTTCTCTGTGATATGCCTTTCGAATTGAATTATAATTCAATGTTGCTCCACAAATAAGAGCTAGAGATTTAATATGTACTCAATTTTAGTGACTAGAATAAAATGTTGAAAACAATTGCTAACAGCAAAAACGAAGAGGAACAAGGAATAAACATATGAACATCTGGTAACAAGAAATTGAATCTTCCAAACACTACTTAATTTGACTTTAAAAACTGCTCATTAAATAAACTAGAGAACGAAATGCACCACTTGTACAAAAACCATTGTATAAATTCTGTTAGAGACACAGTAACTACTGAATGAATAGTAACTAAATTTGGACTGGCTACACTTGATGTTTTTATGGAAATAATGAGTTAACGAATGAAACATTCTTCAAGAGGATGCAAACCAGCAGATGAGTTTCTGCTAAGAGAATATTCTAGAATTTTACTTATAATGCAATTTTTCTTTAATCTAATCTGAATTCATTTATGCATTACTTGAAGTTAAATTTCATTAATTTTTATTTGTTTAAGTTTGAGGGACATTTATTTTGCATCAAGTTACGAAGCTGTAGGAGAGCAGCTTGGCGTGCACCAGGTAGAGTACAACTAGAGTGTGGGTGGAGGAAGAGATGTAGTGATTTATGGAGACATAATAGAGTCGGAGCCAGAAGACACAGGAAACTGCATTCCGGAGATCCTCTCCCCAACCTAATTATGAAGTTACCGTGAAATCTCGGTAGAGGACACTTCTACAGGATTATCCAATGATTTATGCGGTCATCCTTCATTGTGGAGCGCATTTTATTTTGAACAGTGTAGCCATCATGCCTCTTGTTCTAACTGTTTTAAGCCCGTTTAAGTTGGCACTTCTTGGTTCGGACCTACGGAGAAGTATTTAGGAGATAGGAGAACCAAGATGCGGTTTTCTAGAATTTGTTTTACCCAGGGTGTAGACGTTATAGCTTGCTCGAACGTTTCAGGTCACTCCATCTGTCTGGTTTTTTCCTGATGTTGTTCTACAGTGTGTCAAATCGAACACCAAGATCTACGTCGGCGTTAATTGTGAATGCGATCAGTCTGCCCCTCTCTTTCATAGCACGTGCCTCGCATTGGTAGAATCTCACTCCTTTCGGATGCCTAGTCTAGATGTGGAAAAAATACAATTATTAAATACTAAAATAGGAAGCTATTAACATCGGATCAAACAAATATGTAAAACTATAACAATTTTTAACTTTAAACTTCATGATGATAATTTTCTTATAAATTGTCCGGGATCGCGATTTCATGTAAAACTTATACACATCCTCAGCCGGAAACAACAAAGCTGTCGTCATCGTTACCAACACTACATGTCGATATGTTCTTGTTAGTACTACCAAAATCTGAAAATAAAACAAATTTAAAAACAGAATCGACTGCCGGTATTTCAAAATTCATTACGCGATGTTTGTTTTTAAAAATAAATATTTTTTCCCAAACCATTAAATTTATTGGACCATTCAATTGTTTCAATAATTTAACATCTGGATTTACTTCATGGTTAAATGACTAAAATGATAATAAATATAGCATTAAAATTTATTGCATTTCTCTAAAAAATATAAAAGTCCTAATAATAAAAATCTGGTATTTATCAGTTTAGTTGTTTCGATTGCATTACTAGTTCATTAAGTATAAACAAACTGATAAATTGGACGTCGCTGATCATTTTTGGCCATTTAACCTTATTCTGATTCCCTCTGTAACTTTATCACATGACCAAACTAACTCACCCTTCTCAAATGTTACATTATTATTGGTTTCTCATTTATTTCGAATTCTCGCTTTGGTTTTCAAAACTCATCTAACTCATTGACGTTCAGCCCACCCTGAGTTGGGGAACGCCTACCCTAAGTTGTTTGTATGGTATACATCGTTATCAGATCAGCGAAGTAAATCCCTTTAGCGTTCATTCTTAAGGGTACTGGGAGGACGATAGGTTTTAAAACTCCATTTTTTAGTTTTTAATGTTAAAAATTATATAATTCTTCAGCTCTAAAATTATATATATAACATAGAATGTCAGCTGGTATTAAAGCCCTTTAATTCGTCAATTTAAACATGGCGGCGTAATGATATGCCCACTTCCTGAGAATGGTACTTAATCTTTGATCGTGATTTCCCAAAACCTTGATTTTTCATAGTTTAGGTGCATGTTTCTAAAAAACTATAAAAGATATTGACACAAAATTTGCAGTGGTTATTTGTGAATGTTCCTTGAACACATTCGGCTAACATTTATACTCATGTGATTAACAAAATGGATGAAAACAAATATTCAGTCCTTGAAAATATTATCTTTTTTTTTACTCAAAACTAATTAATTTTTCATGTACATAATATAAACTATATGTGATTTTCATTTAGCTGATATTATAAAACTGTATCTTAGGTTGTTTAGGATAAAACTTGGTGCATGTAGCTTTAAATTCCTACAAGTGAGGTGCACCTGAAATGTAGGGTCCAATATTTTGTTCAGGACACACGGTGTGATTTATGCCCCTTTTGCATGGACCTATGTGAACATAATTTAAATATTATACAGTAGTTAAATGCACACATCCTTATACAGTAATCATACCGAATTTCAATTTCTGATAATGTTTAGTTTTCTATATATTCAAATTTTAATATTGGTAAAAATTAGCCTTGTCTGGGTAAAAATAACCTCCCAGTGCCCTTAACTGCATTTTGAAACCCTTATTGTCCCAACACATTCCGGGCTGGAAGTATACTATAGTCTTCAGACATTGAACTTTTACTAGCACAAAGAAGATAACGGTCCTCCCTTCCTGTCTCTCCGAAATGTACAGATTTTTACAAGAAAGTTTTCTTTTCCTTGCCTGGATGCTAGTAGTAATTAGTAGTAATTTATTTCCTTTTACATCAACAAATGTAAATACAAAATCAAGATTACAGTTATAAAATCCATACAGAAATGTGCCATATATTCCTAAATCCTGAAAATCCTATCATGTTATCATGTTGCACACCATTGAATAGTAATTCAGTCCCCATACACCTAACCCTAGGTTTTTGTGTAATGGAGGCCCTCTGCTCCTTTTTACACTTTCTGCCATTTCACCTATCTCACTCTACATTTTTCTCTTAATTGTTCTTAGCCATCTCTCTTTAACTTTCCCTAAATAATTCCCTATATTTCTCCTGTTCTTTTCTCCTTTTACTGACAACATTTTTCTAATTACTACTTCACCCCCCCCCCCCAAATTGTCCCATTTACGTAGACAAGCCTGCTCTCTCCATATTTTTGTTTGACTACAATTTAATATTCAATGGAAATCTGCATTCTCTTCTCCACACAATGGACATTTATCTAGCTCCCTCTCTTAACCTATAGCTTTCAAGTTTCTCACTCCTGTTCTCACCCAAGCAAAACCTTCTCGCCCTAACTTACTACATATATCTATATATCCTTCCCTCCTCCAGGTTGTTTTTATTTCTCTATATAATCTCAGTGAGCTTTTGTCACTTGTACCGGCAAAAATGTCTTGTCTGTTGTATGCTATATTAAATTATATTCTTCCCTTCTTATTCTTTAAGCCAACTGCTATTTTAATCACTGCTCTATCCATTCTAATTTCATGTCCGCCTCGGTAGCGTAGATGGTAGCCTGTCTGCCTGACGTTCAAGAGGTCACGAGTTCCATGTGAGTTACCTGGATAAGGTTTTTCCCGGTGTTTTCCCTTATCCTGGAAGACGAATATCGGGTAACTCTAAGATCCATGGACCCTGGACTCATTTGTGTATCATTTCACCCATTTCATTCATCGTCCGATATGACAACGTTGGAGGACGTAAATTACAAAAAGAAAAAAATCTAGTTAATATTACTTTAGCAAAGCATTCTTATTAATTTATCTTCTTTTTTAATTATCCGATTTCGATTAATTCGCCGCCTCCCAATCGAAGCCTGATACTGCGGTTACATGGTTCAGGTTTATATGGATCGCACAATATTTTCATTGAAAGGTCACTGGATGTAGAAAGCAGGAGTTTAAATAACGTTTCTTCTCTTATGGAATAAGATGAATAGAGTAACATAATCTAATTCTGTTTATGAGGTAGTCGTCGTTTAGGTAGCGAGTTTTATTTAGAACGTTTTGCTGTTTACCTCTGTCTGTATTTAACTGGGGCCTGATGAGAAGAGATATTTGCTGCAGTGGCCTAGGAAATTAAAGGGCCGATATCAATTTGTGATGTAATTAAACCTTGCGGCAGTTTGTGCCTTCCGGGTCTGTTGCGGCTGCCGCTCATGATTCGACATGCAACATTGCTGTCTTTCCGTAAGATCATTATTGTGTATAAGAATAGCATTGCGTGATGCCAGCGCCGATATTGATATCAAGCTGATTACTATCATAACCATACGTTGCCTCAGGAATAATGTACCGGCCAGGTACGAACACAGATACTCCTAGAAACAAGAGATGACTGTATATTCCAGAAGTTGGATTTATTCACATATGTGTTCTACACCTCAATGCATTGCAAACAACTTACTGCTATAAACTTATAATAAAGCTATGCAATTTAGGAAAGCTATACTGATATTACAGAGAGAATATATATATATATATATATATATATATATATATATATATATTTTAAATTTACAACCAACATCATTGGTTATATCGCACATGAATGAAAATATACTTAAATGAGTCCAGGATCCGTAGAGCTTAGAGTTACCAGACATTCATCTTTCAGGATAAGGAAAAACCTCCATCATTAAGTCATTTCAAATAAGACCAGGGTACATAGAGCTTAGAGTTATCATTCATCTTTCAGGATAAGGAAAAACCTGCAACGTTAAGTCATATCGGATAACGAATGAAATTATGCTCAAATGAGTACAGGGTACATAGAGCTTAGAGTTGGCAGATATTCAGCTACCAGGATAAGGAACAACCTCCAACGTTAAGTCATATCGGACGATGAATGAAATGATGTTCAAAGGAGTACAGGGCCCATGGAGCTTAGAGTTATAAGACATTCATCTTTAAGGATAAGGGAAAACCTCCAACGTTAAGTCATATCGGACAACGAATGAAATGATGCTCAAATGAGTACAGGGTACATAGAGCTTAGAGTTAGCAGATATTCAGCTACCAGGATAAGGAACAACCTCCAACGTTAAGTCATATCGGACGATGAATGAAATGATGTTCAATGGAGTACAGGGCCCATGGAGCTTAGAGTTATAAGACATTCATCTTTCAGGATAAGGGAAAACCTCCAACGTTAAGTCATATCGGACAACGAATGAAATGATGTTCAAAGGAGTACAGGGCCCATAGAGTTTAGAGTTATAAGCCATTCATCTTTCAGGATAAGGGAAAACCTCCAACGTTAAGGCATATCGGACGATGAATGAAATGATGTTGAAATGAGTACAGGGCCCATAGAGCATAGAGTTATCATTCATCTTTCAGTCATATCGAAGATGAATGAAATGATGTTCAAATGAGGCCAGGGTACATAGAGCTTAGAGTTACCAGATATTCATCTACCTCCAATGTTAAGTGATTTCGGACGGTGAATGAAAGGATACTCACATGCGCACAGGGCCCATAGAGCTTAGAGTTACCATTCATCTTCTAAGATATGGAAAATCCGCCAACATTATCATGTCGGACCTCGAATGAAATGGTACTCAAATGATTACAGGGTCCATAGATTTTAGAGTTACCAAACATTCATCTTTCAGGATAAGGGAAAACCTGCAACGTTGTCATATCGAAGGATGAATGAAATGATGTTTAAATGAGGCCAGGGTACATAGAGCTTAGAGTTATCAGACATTCATCTTTCAGTCATATCGAAGGATGAATGAAATGATGTTCAAATGAGGCCAGGGTACATACAGCTTAGAGTTATTAGACATTCATCTTTCAGGATAAGGGAAAACCTGCAATTTGTCATTTCGATGGTGAATGAAATGATACTCAAATGAGTACCGGGCCCATAGAGCTTAGGGTTACCTACCATTCATCTACCAGGATAAGTGAAAACCTCCGACGTTGTCATGTCGGACGCTGAATGAAGTAATACCCAAATGAGTACAGGGCCCATAGTGCTTAGAATTATCAGACATATTCATCGCCGGTTGAGTAAGGTATTTAGTGATGGTACCATGGATGTGTCTATTGTGCGTCCCTGGATACAACAGTTGAATGATGGCAGAACATCATGTAACAACAGTCAAGGCCTCGTACCAGCCGGTCTGACGATGATCCAGCGAGTGGAGGATCGCCAACAGATCTTCATGCAGGATTGTGTACACAGATTCCAAGGAAATGCCAATTTTGGAGGAGATGTCTGTAACTGTGTTGATTTGTTGTCACACGATGTTCTGCCTTCATTGAACTGTCGCACTCAGGAACGCACATTAAACACATCCATGGTACCATCACCACATGCCTCACTCACTGGCGATGAATTTCAATAGGTGTCACACCACGAAAATGGAGGAAACAAATGATTACACGCTATTCTTGCAATGAAAACGTCACCATTTTAAGTATGAACAGTATCAAAGCTCTTGTCGTTGCCACTAGAGTTCTATGCACCGTATAGTGCTGCCATCTCTGTCACGCATTCACAAAGAGTCCGCGTGTATTTAAAAAAAACAATGTTCTTATGTGATACCAGTACTGAAAAAATGTTATAACTTGAACACACTTCGTACATTCAGAGATTTAGGCAACAAAATCACACATAAACATAGTTTTTTCATAAAAGCCTTTTTAATTCAGTAACAGTTGAAACGTAAGTATATTATGGTGAAATCTACTGTTCGAATACAGTACTTCATTTACAGAGAAATTATTATGTATAAAGAATACTACTTTGCATAAAGTAGCAAATTGTCAGCATTTAAGAAAGTGTTTATTTTAGGATCTTCCGTTTGGAAGAAATATGCCAAAGGCCAGGTAGATATTTCTTAATTTGCTTGAACATTACTTGTGCTAGGTGGTGAGACTGTGCAAATATTATCTGTAAGCCAGCGAGTGGGTTCTCTTGCTTTAATGCCAAATCACCGCGCTTTACACCTGCACAGAACATCTGTCACCGCGACAGATTTTCTGCTCATTTCATGAATGAGTACAAAATACTATGTTTACATCTGTGTTCTTTAAACGGCTTTGTCAGTGATCACAGTTACTCTGATTGTTAACACTTCAGCTAACGTTAGGCTCATCACAGCTTTCTCATTCAGAACACAATTGTGAAAGCGTTTGATAAAAATGAGATTATTGACAGTTGACAACGCTGTCAACAGTAATATTTTACTGGCATTAATACTTAATAGAGCTATGCAGAATTCTCCTTACTGCTATTTGTGTACATAGCCCAATAATTTTTAATGTATTAATGCATTTATTTAAAATTCCTTGGCATATAATCTGCGTCTTCATGGTTGCATTTGAGTTCTATGATACAATTATGACCCATAGGTTACAAGATTACAGGTGTGAGTTGCTATTGATTTACTATGACGTTGAAATTTTTGTTGGTTATCGATTGTGTGCTGCTGTATGGGTAAGCACAAGTGATCGGCTGCCTTAGTTGCATTATTGCCTCCCTGTACGGTGTGATTTATTTACATTTGCTTGATCATATGGACGAGGTTTTGGGCCATTATATTGAGTCCAATCTTATATTTGTTTGATGACTATGGAAATCCAAGAAAATACTTAAAATCAATTTTTTGTATAGGTAATTTGACCCGAAATCTCCTAAAACATTTCGCTCGGTTTTGGATTCTATTTAGTTTTGCATCTTCCATAAACACGTAATAAGTTTCGAACACATTACGAAAAAACGATGGCGTTTAAATAAGTCTCCTGAAATTATATATAAATGGGAAAAGGATTTAAATTTGTGGGAAATTTTTGCTATGTAGGCGCAGCCCCCAAAAAAAAAAAAAAAAAAAAAAAAAAAAAAAAAAAAAAAAAAAAAAGGAGCCGGGCACTCCGAACACTGCAATGGTGCAATGTTAAGTGCGCGTAGGAAGACGGGAGAAGTGCTGAGGATGGTGGTAATGTGACTCTCACCTCTTTGACCATCTTGTAGTCAGGTTCTGGATGTTCCTCGGCTGCTCTCGTACACCTTTGATTGTTTAAGTATGAAATATGATTTTAATTGTTGTAAAACATATCTATTCACCAATACAACTCAACTATTATTAATCTTGTCCATTTACAAGGAAGGATTGAAGTATTAATTAATTATTCCTCCCTTGCACACGCAAATCATGCTTGCTAAACGCACAATCGAAATTATCTCTGCACAGTTTCAGAGAGACACTAGGACACGCCTTTCTCTCCGAAGGACACAAGCAGAAAGACGCTTCAACTGTTAATTTTTTGTTCCCCTTTGCTCACGTTGCTATCACAACTAAATAAACTATCTTCTACTGGTCCACGTCAACTTATCACGTAATGGCATTTTTACAACTATCAATATACAAAATGTTACATCATATCACATTCACATTGCATGATCTTATGACCCACAGAATTTCACACTTTCATTTCCATACACCCTAACCTTTCCATGACAAGCCCAAATTAATTTTAGAAGCTAAATATGAAATAACTGTTTCAACATATATCAATAAGAAATTATCACTGTGAAGAAAGCAATTTAAATGTTAAATTCATAATGATGGCACAGAAACATTATTTAAAACCATACAATAGAGCAAAGTACTCTGTGCGGCAAATATGTGGATTTAGAAAAATAATAAAACAAACTACTAGTAATAAATTGAATATACAGAAATTAGTCTTCTTGAGAAGCACAGGCCGAATGTCCAGGAAAAACTAAATAAGGAACACAGAAATACGACCTATGGAAGAGGCAAGAGATAGTCTTTTGTTGAAAGGAAACGGCTTTAGTAGTGAAAGGAACGGGGAAAAAGAGGCGATACACGATCTGCTAAAACTGGATACAAAATGTAGACGTCAGTGGAATGATTTGGTACAACAGAAGACGTGCAAGGTAGGAACAGCGGGTGACATTATACAAAAATAGTGATGAACTCTGAGCAGTAATATTTAATTTTGGGTATCTGTAGATTTAAATTTATATTTTATTGTTTTACTTGAGACAAGCCTGTACAGCGGAATCATTAACACCCCCCCAAAAAAAAAACTTTTACTGATTTTGAGAATTGGGGCGAGAGAAAAACTCTCTGCTAACTGGATCCATCAAAACATTAGTGCCACAGCGTGTTTTCTGTTACGGTATCGGCTATTGTCATGTGACTTGAATACGGTGTATATTGTTGCGTATGTTACTGAGTGAGAGGTTCAGCTCTAGTCATTAGATAAGGTACGTTAATGAGAACAGAAAATGGAGCAATTACTTGATATCGCAGCGTTCGGTGGCATTGCTGATGAGTTATTGGAAGATGTAATTCATAATACTAACAGACAAAGAAATATCCCCCAAGGAGGCGTGGCAATTCGGAGACTAGATTTAAATGCCGACTCTATTTTCGTTTTGATACAATGGCTCTACGAGGTTAGTAGAGGCTTTACATATACCGCCTAGAATTGTAACAAGAACGACATTCTGCTAGAGATAAGTTTGAATAAACAATCGTATGGATATATATTAGGTTATGTTGTACTGAAAGTACATTTACTATTTCCGGTGTGGAAGCTTTGTGCATATATTTTCGGCGCCTAGCATATCCCAACAGCTGTCTAATTTGGAAGCAGTTTTTGGCGTACCTTCTTCATTTTTATCAGCAATAGCCAATGCAACGATGAATATAATATATAGAAATAAAGGCACTTATTAACAAATCTGGCTAACCTAACATGGCTTGACAGAAATACATTGCAATATTATACACATGCTATATCATTAAAGAGAGCACCTATGAGAAATTGTTGGGCCTTTTAGGTGCATGGTACAGCTGGAGTAGGTGATCCATTTGCTCCTTTATTGTACGGAAGGAAATTTTTTTCCAGTTGCAGCTACCATGTTTGCAACTGTTCCTTTGCTTACAGTTAGATCTTCATATAGGCTGGTTAAAATTACCTCCCTCATCAATATTATATCATCATTAATGGTAAGGCGTAATCTTTCTTGGGTCATTTTGCATGAGAAATGCTAACCGTGAAGCCTCACGTTAAATGGCGAACTATAACGTATCCGGTTATCGGTTATCTGTTTACAGCAAACGTGCGCATGTGCAGAACATCGCTCACGTGACACTAACGTTTACGGTAACTGACAGGAATATGGGCAAGAACTCACTATTAAATCTGTGGCCTGTGCAAATCGTAGCAGACTACAATCGGGAATTAAGTATGCTGGCTTCTCACAACAGAGAACCTGGATTCGATTGTAGACTAGATCATGGCAATTTTCTTTCTCTTTAAAGGCATTCTATAATCTCTGGGCAGCTAGGAAGTGTGAATTGATATATGTTTATTATGAAATGTTGTGTTTTAATGTTAAAAGAAGTGTAAACCCTTGTGGAAAATCTCAATGTAAACGAAGGAACACAAGGCATACAGAACCGCGACTCACCTGGCTGTTATGGAACCAAACAAAGAAGAACAACAAAAAAGTGATTTCTCTATCCCCTCTTTTCTAATTTATTCCTACAGAAGTATTCTTCTATCTGCTTCATAAACATTACAGAAGTGATTTTATTACATTTCGTTGTAAGTACAAGAAGAATAAAATAGGCTTAAATAAATCACATCGTTTAGAAACGATTCAGTATGTGAGGCCTTGAAAGTTCGTTTTATTTTCTTGACCACTTGAAAAAATAGTGTCAGCATTTGACAGTTTAAATCAATAAAAGTATGTGTTTTACGAGATGTACACATTTTGCTAGTAGGAATTTGATTATCTCTTGCTTATTTTATTTTAATTAAAGTTGTTAGAGCTAATTTTGATAAAAAAAATCAAGGATAATAAAAATTGCTATGTAAGGGGCAGATTGGGCCGTGAATATTTTCTTTAAAACTCTATGTGATGAAGCCTTTTAATATAAATGCCGGATAGACAGAGAAATTCATGGACCTTTTTCTAAAGCTCTCTTTTTTCAGGTGTCTCTAAACGTGTATTTCCGTAGGAATCTAGGTACACAAATGTTGAATGAAGTGAAACTCTACCTCTAAAAGGAAGTAAAAGCGAGATAAGGTGTTGCAACGGATAAAGTACAAGGATAAGTAGGAGATTGGAGTTGAATATTTATATAGAAAGGGCTGAAGATACACAAGACCGGACAGAGAAGAGGGAGGGTCAGAAAACCGCAAAAGAGATGGAGAGAAGAGTGTCCTTGCTTGACCAACAGAAGCTGCGTGAAGACTAACAGGCACTGCCTATTGTACCAGACATTTCCACTCTGCTAACGTTTACAAGGCACAGAGAAAATGTAAGATGTGTGATAAAATTAGCCTGAATTATATCTTTTTTTCGTAAAGAATATTTATTCAGCATCAACTTTGGTCCCTTCTAACTAATCTTCCTTACGTGTGCCACCGCTTGGAAGCACTTTTGGAACTCACTTTTCGGCATCGCGTTCATCTCCTTCAACTATTATGTTTTTGCCTCATCAATGGTTCTTTGCAGACTCATAAATAGAAGAAAGTCACAGGGGGCCATGTCCAACGACTGCATCCAATAGTGATTTGATGATTTTTAAGAACCTTTATCTTCACTTCTTTCACATTGTCGTCAGTAACTGATGTGCGAGGGCTATATCCAAACAGCTGAAAGTACAAGCATATATCAGGAACGGGCTCAATAAGGTATAAAATGGTTTAGAAAATTGAATGCATAAACACAACTATCTTAAAGAATTTCCGTTTTTAACACATTTTTTTAAAGGCGAAGAAACAACAATTACTTCTACTTAAATTCACCCATATTTATAATCGAAAGCGTGCTAATACATAAAACTAACTAAAAAAAATCGTTTAAGTATCTTGGAAGTTCCTGTGTTTATGTTTGGGAGGTTAAATTAGAAAACTATAACGATTTAATTGTTTTTAGTCTTATTAATTGTGATTTCTTCTTTGATTTGATATAATACTACTTTAATGTAGACACAGCCCATGCGTTTTAAATATTGTGGCGAGGCGCTTGTTATTTGGCGAGAGAAAGAGAGAGAAAAGCGGGGAGTGAAAGAGACAGATAGCGTCCAAGCCACGGCCGCGCGCGCTCTAGCGCAACACTTGTCGAGAGGGAAAGAGACGGAGATAGTCTGGAATTTCTCGCTGCATCGTGAAAGACCTTTTTTTGTAAGTTACGTCCTCCAACATTAAGTCATATCGGACGATGAATGGAATATATGAAATGATGCTCAAATGAGCCCAGGGTCCATGGAGCTTAGAGTTACCTGACATTCGTCTTTCAGGATAAGGGAAAACCCCGGGAGAAACCTTATAGGTAACTCATCCTGACCGAGATTCGAACTCGGGACCTCTTGAACATGAGGCAGACATGCTACCACCACGCTACCGAGGCGGGCATAGCCAAAAGAGTTGGAGCGGAGCTGCAAGACAGTGAATGGAGTTTTAGTGCAGTGTGTGGACATTTGAACTTCACCGGGTTGAGAACTAACATTCGTGTAGTGATTTGAAAGTGAATTCTTTCATTAGTTTACGTGTGGTGAAGCTACGAGAGACTGTGTTAATGTGTAACGTCATCCTGCTGCAAAGGACTGTACAAAAGTATCTTTCTACGGAAATAAAGAGCAGTTTGAATTTATGCAAACTAGACTTTTAATTTTTCGAAGCCACAAAGTCACAATATATTTTTTAAAAATTGTATTGTATCTGCTGTTTTGTACAGTAAATGCTACACAATTTTACAAATAAAGTATAATTCATACAAAATTTGGAGTAGAGAAGTAAAATTAAGCCCGTCTATTCTTGTAGCAGGATTTTGTATATCTCTTTACGTTTTGCCACTTCAGTAAAAGTCATATCTTGAGGTTATTCATACAAGAGGATTCAAGATATATATTTCACTTTTTCATGAAAACTTATTGTATTTCAATAAGTTTTGAGAGAATAAAAAGATATCGAAACATGTTCCATTTAAAGGGTAGTTTCTGGTTGGAGGACTGACTTTTCATTTTTGGGTTATGCTGTTCAGAACACGTGGACACGCAGGTGGTTTTTTTGAATGTCTTTTGGGAGGGGTGAAGGTTTTAAGGGACAAAACATATATTTACACTGAAATATTGGCATCTAATTTTTGGAATGGGATGCCATACTTTCCCCACATGCTATACCAGATAAGAAAATGCAGAAAGCTGAGTGGAATGTTGCTGTATTTAAAATTAAATTACTTGAAATGCCTTTTAAATACTGTAGTTGAATAATAGCAGTGCTCTTTGGGAAGTAATTAATTGCACGTTACAAACAACTTCTGTAAGAGGGCGTGTTCTCTTGTACAGTTATCTGATTGTGCCGAGGTTGATAATGTTCTTCCAAGTTAATATCATATCATAACTCTAAAGTCACGGCCTCCAGATATATCATATCTAAAGAGACGCACCAACCTACTAGTAAACTATAGACAAACATACTGATTCTGGCTTTTCTTTATTTTCAAACAGCTAAGCTTATAGCAAAAATCTAAACTGTTACATTCACATGGCTCTCGATGCTTACTATCGTTTATTTTTATACATCTTACATCACTTAAGTGACTGCGACTTCGTTAGGTTGTGCGTATACGTTTGACACAATTTTCCATGTCAGAAGAACGTAAATTAAGGTCAGAACTTCACGAATATCACGCGTGATGTTATTTATAAGATCATTTACTGTTTATGGTTTGTTGACAACTCGAAATTTAACGTAACCCCACAAAGGTGTTAAATCACATGATCTTGGAGGCCAGTTAACATCACAACCTAGGGAAATATTGAAATCCCTGAACTTCTCCTTAAAAAATCCATTGTTTCGAGAGGAGTATGACACGTGGCACCATCTTGCAGGAAACACATGTTCCTGACATCCATTCCATCCAATTGAGACCGAAAATAGACCCTTATAAGAGCTGCTATCACACAATACACGGAAGGTTTGGTGAAAAGATTATCTATTTTGATAATACATTTTCACAATTTCTACTCCTTGCTGAATTCTGTAACATTACATGGCTATTTGACAATAACAGCTGTAACGACATGGAAAAAAATTACGGCTATAGCTCAATAACAACGGCAGCTATTACATGTTAAAGATAGGACACACTTGTTGAAATACCCTATAGTTTTGCTGGAAACAAGAAGAATATGGGACAACGATTTATATCAGCGATCACCAAGTGGATCGATTTTGTGCTAGAGCAAATGACGTAGCACTGTGCACTGCCACGAGTGCCGTGCGACTTCAGTTTGAGACAAGACGTGGAGTTGGACAGTGGTGGTGTCTTTATGGGAAGAGTGCTTCTTTTTTATAGAAAGTGATAATATCAGAGCATTCAAAATGAAACTATCCTTATGGGAAAGGCAGTTAGCCTCAAAGAACTTGGTACATTTCCCAAAGCTCTCAACAGTTCAGCAGTTTGTTCAGGTCATGGACTTGCAAGAATATGTTCAAATATTAAGAGAGTTGAACCAAGAATTTCAGAAAAGGTGCAGTTAGAGTCAATTTTCCAAATATTTGCTGAGCCTTACTCTATAGATGTTGATAATGTTCCATCTGAATTACAACTTGAACTTATCGATTTGCAATGTAATCGTCAAATTAAAAATATATTCCAAAATGGAATTAGTTTGAGTGATTTCTATTCACATTTTTCAAGAAATACATTTCCTCGGCTACATAGAAATGCCGCTCATTTTCTATGTTCGGATTCATATATATGCGAACAATTTTTTTTTTTCGCTAATGAAATTAAACAAAAACCGCTGCAGAATTCAATTGTCGGATCAGAATTTAAAATGTCAACTTAGACTAGCTGCTGCACAAACATTGATACCTAATTTTGAAAAACTAGTATGCCAAAAGAGACAACAATAAACTAGAAAGCTAGGTTCCACTTCTGAGTAATATGTTGTGCTTATTGTTTTTCTCCAAGCTGTTATTTAATACTGCTGTATTGTAAGTAGATTGTCGATTATTTTCATTTTGTTTAAACTGTCAATTTAATGTTCATTTGTTTTTTATTAAAATAAAGGTACATAGTTGAATGATAATTAAAGAAACAATTAAAAGAATTATATAAAAATTATATCCTTCATATTACAATTCGATTGTTATTGTTGCACAGTCAGTTGTTCATTTAAATTGCAAGAATGGCATTCCGCCACTGCACTGAAGGCTACGGAGTGCATGGTAGACTATTCCGGCGTGCAACGGGTAAACTTGCACGACCTACTGTGCACACTGTGCATTGAGATGCTGGCCACTGATCTATATTCAAATGTTTAAGATATGTCGCTAAATGCTGGTCTAGAAATTCCATACATTTCTATGATAGAAACAACTGAATGCGACTGTTCTGTAAAAATGACCAAATATTGACAAATTCAAACAAATGACAACGTATATCTCGGAAGTGGCTCTTGCTACAGAAAGGCTATTAGAAGTAAATTCAAATTGCTAATTTTAAAACTATTTACTTCTGTTATGCCATAAGTTCTTGTGTGCCAGTTATGATTTACTAGTTATATACAAAGTTACAGAAAATTCCTTACAAGGGAACAATCACTGTACTCACATCGCTATGCAGTTGAGAATTTCAGCGCATGTGGGGGCGGCCTTCCGTAGTATGCTATGTGTAGACCGGTATCCATCAGGTGTGAACAATGCCTCACGTTCAATACAGTGTCATGACGCCTATATCTTCCTACGTATTCTGGACTTATTTTCGGGTACTTCCAGCTATACTCCGCACCCGATTTTATTTTTGCACAAAGGCCCCACACAGAACTGAGATAATGCCATTAAACTCTCAAGCGAAGTTACGTATGAGCACAGTAATAGTTCTCTTGTTAGGAACAGACTATTCCCACAAAATTGAATTCATGCATTTTATTTCACATGTGCATATCTTAACCGTCAGAGCCTTTTTAAGGAAAAAAAGCAAACATTTGGAGAAATCTTCCAAGTAAAGGGTAGTTGGCGCGGAGAGATGTTTTCAAAAATAGTTGTATCAGATCCTTTGTAGGTATTCACCTAGATCATCTGGATAAGACTTTCTTCATTATTCTATAAGACGAACGACACGTAACTCTAAGCTCTATGAACTCCAGCTCATTTGAGGATCATTTCACCCATTTCATTCATCGTCCTATGTGATCTAACCAGTTATAGAACATTAAACCCAAAGCGCTTCTCGTATGCACATGCATCCCTGCAGGTGTTTTTCTGAAAATGCTTCTCTGGATTCACGGGGACTCAAACCATGTATTTAGGCTTAAATCTCAACATCGTTTTCTTGGATGGACTACTGTACTCCATTTAGGAAGTACTACACAGGGTAAAAAGTTCGATATCTGATTTTAAAATGTTATGGTTTTCATATGTTAGTATTTTTTTCAACTGCCTATCATGGCCAGCTTATATACTGAATAAAAAGTATACAAACAAGGGTTGCCACATTAAACACAGCTTTTTATGCAGGCGACCACTACGTGTGCATATGTAATATATGCAATTTAATAATTAATTGTGACAAACAAAAACACATTGAAACAGAAAAAAATAATTACATGTTATAAATAACTTAAAAATGAACATACCAACACAAATGGCTATTAATTGAGTAGTTATTGTGTAATAAGCCATCTACTGCAAGAGTTGCTAGTAACAGACCTACCAATTTGGTTTTTCGTGGGCTTCTCAGGTCCTTAGGCGAATTTTGGGTATTTTAATTTAATATTGGCAGTTGGCAATGGTAGCTCAATGGTTAAAAGCAGCCGGACGGATACCGGAAGATCCACAGTTCAAATCCCAGCTACGGCATAAGAAAAATTAATTTCCATGACATAAATTATATCTATTGACAACTGTTAAGCAGGTCCTAGCACATAATAAAGGTATAATTCAAGTCTCTAGTTCACGCTTACAACACCATAAAAATGTGTTTACTTATTGTACTTGTTAAATATGTTTCCATGGTAATAGAAAGATACCAACTTCCTTTGAGTATTTTAATGCTTGTATGTGCATGAACTAAATTAAATCTTCTAAGTTTTTATGTTTATTGTTGAAAACATGGAATATAATCATATTTGTTGGTTAAACGATATAATTTAAACATTTTCTGCGTCTTTACGTTATTTATATTCATTAATACTTATTTATGGTTTAGTTTATCGAAAATAGTTATTGATTTGTTACAAGATAATCAGGTGTGGGTAATCGTGTGCCATCGGAACCACCTTTATAAGATATAAAGGCGAAAACAAACAAATATATATTATACAAATAAAAAATATTTAATTATTTTCCACTTATCTCAAAAAGTTGATGACAATACTTCTATCTTCTTTATACGAGATTAATTTCATGAGCATTAGCCCACATCTTCAGTCAACACACTTCGTTGTCAAGGATACCATGTATTACCAACATCTGAAGACGAAACAGACCTAAAACCAGAATCAATTGCCGGTATGTCAAAATTCATTACGCGATTTTTATTTTATTAAATAAATATTTTTTCCCAAACAATTAAATCTATGGGAACATTTAATTGTTTTAATAATTTAACTTTGAGATTTATTTCATGGTTAAATGACCAAAAATGATCTGCTACGGCCGATTTATGAATTTGTTTATATCTAATGCTACGAAAATATTCTTTCTTTCTGGTTTCCAAACTACGTTTGGAAAGACGAAACGTAGTTTGGAAACCAGAAAGAAAGAACATTTTCGTAATATTAGATATAAACAAATAAATCGGCCGTAGCAGATCATTTTTGGCCATTTAACCATGAAATAAATCCCGAAGTTAAATTATTAAAACAATTAAATGTTCCCATAGATTTAATAGTTTGGGAAAAATATTTATTTAAAAAAATAAAAATCACGTAATGAATTTTGACATACCGGCAATTGATTCTGGTTTTAGGTCTGTTTCGTCTTCAAATGTTGGTAATACGTAAGTACGTAAATACATGGTATCCTTGACAACGAAGTGTGTTGACTTAAGATGTGGGCAATTGCTCATGAAATTAATCTCGTAAAAAGAAGATAGAAGTATTGTCATCAACTTCTTAAGATAAGTGGAAAATAATTACTAAATATTTTTATTTGTATAATATTTATTACTTCACTGTAACTAGCTTCATTTTCTGTATATATATTGATCGTTTAACGACGTGGCAACTCTCAAAATTATATCAACGTCGTAGGATGTTGTTCTAATCGTTATGTTATTGGGACTAAAATGTTAAAGGTATCTTTCTCTGAACTAAAAACAGGATGTACCTGCCCCGCAGTGCAGATATGATTCGAGTGGAGGCGTTGTTTCAGCATCACTTTTATACGAAAGGAAATTTGGGAGAGCGCAGATGGCTAAGTTCTGGGGCCACAGGTGCCAGTATGCCGCTAGAGTAACCAATGTCTGTTAGGACTTCCCTATGGAAATTTATACGTGTGTGTATATAAATTACATATAAAAATGAGTGGGAAACCCATTGCACCAGAGCGATCAAAGTGCAGCTACAACCGTAACTCCGCGTTGTTTCCTCCAAGTGCTGTTTAAACACCATCAAAGCCTGATAAACATGTGATTTTTATATTTAGTGTCGTAAACAGCGTCAGGATATTTTAGCTTTAGTAAATAGATTAGATCTTCAAGCACCACAACAATGGTAATTTACGAGGGCTGTTAAATAAAGAATGATCACATTTTTTTTTTTTTTTTTTACTCATCCTCATAATTTTGATGGTTCTTCTCAAAATAGCTTCCCCTGAATGCGATGCACTTATCCCAGAGTTTCTGCCAGTCTTCAAAGACATACTGGAAACCATTTTTGAGACATCCTTCAAAATCGCTTCCGCAGTCTTCACCACTGCTTCTGATGATGGATATTGCCTCCCACGAAGACGTTTCTTCAAGTTAGGGGATACAAAAAGTCACATGGGACTAAATCCGGACTATAGGGAGGATGAGGGATGCACTTCACTTTGATATTTGCAAGATATTCAGCAACAACATTTGCAATATGCGACCGCGCATTATCGTGGTGCATCATCCAACTTGCTTCATGGAAATGTGGTCTTTTGCGCCTGATATGGACTTGCAAAGTTTTCAGGACATCTCTGTAGTATTGTCCAATTACTGATGTGTGTGCAGGTACAACATGCTGATAAACATTCAATGAATATCAAAGAATGAGATGACCATAACTTTCCCAGCAGAAGCAACCACCTTTACTTTTTTGGGGGTTGGTGATGAAGGAGATTTCCACACTGAGCTTTGCTGTTTGCTCTCAGAATCAAAATGTTGTAGCCAAGTTGAAAGAAACTCCGGATCTTCCTCTAACAGCAACTTTAACTGCATGCAGACGTGCATGCGAATGTCCTTTTGTTCGGGAATTAAGTCTTTGAACCCATCGCGTACAAACTCGTGTCATGTGTAATGCTTCTGTCACCAACGTGTGGCTGGCACCCAATGAAATGTTCAGGATTTCAGATAGTGATCTTAAGGTAATTCGTCGATCCTCTCTCACAATGGCAGCCGCATTGTTGAAGTTTTCTTCCGAAAGAGCAGTAATTGGAACACTGGGTCCACCTTCCTTTGAAATTGATTGTCTCCCCTCTTTAAACATTTTAAACCACCTTCGAGCTGTACTGTAGGGAAGAACAAACTCGCCATAGGCCTCCTGTAACATTGTATAGGCCTCAACTTAAGATTTGTTGAGAATTTCAAAGCCGTATATTGTTCCTCGCGTGTTATCTCCATTGCAGCGATAGGCGATACTGAACATGTCTGAACTTACCTGGTTCTCACAGGTGGGAACCAGGAGTACCAACAATGAAACTACTACGGCGTGTTTGTTTCACATTAAGCTAACAGAATATAATAATATTGAATTTTAGTGCAAAAAATTATGACCGTAAAAAAAATTATGATCATTCTTTATTGAACAGCCCTAGTATTTATATTATATTTAATATATATGTCTAGCTAGCTTTTCTGTGATAGACTTCTTTACAAATAATGATAAAGTAATAATTCTCGAATTAATTTGTACACGATTTCAGAGTATTTTATAGACTATCAATTAAAAACGTATTTAGTTTGATTTCAAAGTCTCTCGTGCGGGGCTTTTTAATGCTTTCTCTAATAGTCTCTGATCATTCTGCCATCTGTTAACTTCTATTAACTTTGTGGGTTCGTAGAATTAAAAGTCAAATTTGCCGAAATTGTAATTGTTCTTTATTTCCGTAGAGATACACTGTTCAATTCTCACGTAGCAACATTACTTCACCAATACAACACAATCTTACAAGGTCGATCCCAATAACAAACAGTGACAGCAGATTACATCTTAGCTCTCGTTACACAGCTGGCTGTCTCTCATTTCACAACTCACTCACTTTACCTAATTCGTAATTCTAGATTGTTCTACAATAAACCAGAACACGAACAATCTCTTATCAGTCCAGAAATTCCCGGAAGAATAAAGAAACTAAATATGCTATCACATTCCAGATGCGTAACTTAATCTATGCCGGCAAGTCCTTTACCTCAGTTATCATTTGCTTGCCGGCGCTTGTTTACAATGGCCGCTATCATTAACTGCTTAGCAAGGCTCATTACTATCATGAAACCTTATCCGCCGACTGTTTCCTTATTTGTGCCGAAACTTTTATGCCTGTTGTCGTGACAGTATTAAGTTTTTGCAGTTTAAAAAGAAACATATCTGTATCCTTAAGAATTCCAAACTGTGGAAAACCGAAAATCTCATTTTTGATTTGAAACTGTTATGCAACATTTATAGTACAGCGCGATCCATATAAACCCGAACCATTTCAATAGACCATAACGTTTGAACCAATAATAGGACACATGTACAACTTTGGGAGAATATAATACGCAATTGGGAGATTACATTACACTATTTACATCTCAGAGAAAATGTTGGAAGTGTCCTCTACCAGCATCTATACCTGATACGACTGTAGACACTGAAGTTTATATGGGTATCTTCAAGACATTAAGGCCGCGCAGTGGCTCAGTGGTTAGACCGCTCGGCTCTCACCAAGGCGGCCCGTGTTCGATCCCAGGCCACCGCAAAGTGAGATTTGTGGTGGAAAACATGGCGCTGGGGCGGGTTTTCTCCGGGATCTCCAGTTTCCCCCGCCATCTCATTCCACCGGTGCTACATCTTCATCTCATGTATCATCGTCTGTGGTGCCGTATGTAGTAAAAGCAGGCGTTAAACACTACATATTTCATTTCATTTCATTTCAAGACATTTATGGAGCATCTGGATGATATCGAATTGGGAGGTTATTTCCAGCAAGATGGAGCAACGTGCCATATATCTAATGACACCATGGAACTTGTAACCAGTTTCTTTGATAATCGAATAATCTCAATAAGTCTGTGGCTACCCAGATTCCCTGACCTAACCTCACCGGATTTTTTCTTGTGGAGGTATCTAAAAAAATAGTGTACAACAATAGGCCACGGACAATCAATGTTCTCAAGGAATCCATTCGAACCGAAATAAGTAACATTGGCGAGGATACTCTCCGTAAAACTTCAGAGAATATGGTGGACGAGTGCAGACATGTTTAGATGCTGGTGGAGGACACTTCCAACATTTTATCTGAGATGTAAGTAGTGTAAGGTAATCTCCCAATTGTGTATTATATTCTTTCAAAGTTGCACGTGTGTCCTATTATTGATTCAAAAGTTATGGCCTATTGGAGTAGTTCAGGTTTATATGGATCACATGTGTAGTGTTTAACGCCCGCTTTTACTACATACGGCACCGCAGGCGATGACACTGATGATACATGAGATGAAGATGGAGCACCGGTGGAATGAGATGGTGGGGGAAACCGGAGGTCCCGGAGAAAACCCGCCCCAGCGCCGTGTTGTCCACCATTAATCTCACTTTGCGGTCGCCTGGGATCGAATCCGGGCCGCATTGGTGAGAGCTAAGCGGTCTAACCACTGAGCCACGGCGCGGCCCTATATGGATCACACTATATTAAGAAGGGCTGATATGCCAATTTTCAAACAGTTACCAAGAATAGTTCCTAAAGTTCTAACATTTTATTTTATTTTATTGGTATTTAACTAAACTATTACAAATGTCACAGTTTTAGATTGCCATAAAGAATATTTAAAAATTATGCTCTCTAATACATATTAAACTGAAGAGACAAAATTTTAATATTCATATTAGTTTAGGAGAAAAAATGCTACATGTTATTAAATTTTACTTTTTAGTGTGAAATAAGACATGTATTATTTCATCTTATAAACATTTTTTTTTTTTTTTTTTTTGTAATTTACGTCCTCCAACATTTAGTCATATCGGACGATGAATGAAATGGGTGAAATGGTCCTCAATGCGTCCGGGGTCCACGGAGCTTAGAGTTACCCGACATTCGTCTTTCAGAGTAAGGGAAAAGCTCGGAGAAAACTTTATCCAGGTAACTAACCCTGACCGAGATTTGAGCTCGGGACCTCTTGAACGTGAGGCAGACATGCTAACACCTATGCTACCGAGGCGGGCATAAACAATATTGGTCTTATATATATATATATATATTGTCGTGGCAACGGGCATAAAAGTTTCGGCGCAATTAGATAACAGACAGCGGATAGTGTTTCACGGTAATATGTTTATCAGCATGTTGTACCTGCACACACATCAGTAACTGGACAATACTACAGGGATATCCTGAAAACATTGCAAGTCAATATCAGGCGCAAAAGACCACATTTCCGTGAAGCAGCCTGGATGCTGCGCCACGATAATACGCGGCCGCATATTGCCATTGTTGTTGCTGAATATCTTGCAAAAATCAACGTGAAGTGCGTCCTTCAGCCCCCCCCCCTATAGTCCGGATTTAGCCCCATGTGACTTTTTTCTATTCCCTAACTTGAAGAAACGCCTTCATGGGAGGTAAATCCATTATCAGAAGCAGTGGTGAAGGCTGCGGAGGCGATTTTGAAGGATCTCTCAAAAATAGTTTCCAGCATGTCTTTGAAGACTGGCAGAAACGCTAGGACAAGTGCATCGTATTCAGGGGAGACTATTTTGAAAACGACCATCAAAATTATGAAGTTGTGTAAACGTACGTTGTCAAAAAAGCCCTCATATATATGTAACTGACCGACTAGTTCGAGTCAAGTTCGAGATGCATTAACTGGACTGATGGATAGGCAGAAGTGATCCAGTTCTATGGTCTGCACGCTCAGTCCTTAAGATTTTTATTTCTGGGGCACCTTAAACTATTGATTTATGGAGGAGAGGAAGAAACTGTTCATAGACGAGTCATGGAAGTCTGCGAAACCATCCGATAGCACCTAGGACATTTTGAAAGAATACGACAGTCTATGACTCGACGAGTACATGCACGCCTAGAAGGAAGAGGGGAACGTTATTATGTGTCTTGAGTTTACCACTGTGTTGAACAGCTCCTAATGAGAAAACAAAGGATTACGGGACATATGCTCATATGGACATTTCTCCTTCTTGTGGTGTAAGAAACCCATACCCGAAGTTTGTAAAATTATTTCTGATACAGCCTGTATATTCTCTTATTGTCCGACCTCTATGTTAATAATAATTCTCGAAGCTAAAGGGAAAATTGTTATGCCTAGGGAACAAACGGGTGATATAAAAATCCATCGCTACCTGTTGATTTACCTTTGCATGTCGTAAATGGGTGCTGTTCTTACTCTATTACTATTATTATTTTTTTCTGAGCTATACTCATGCGTTGATCAGCCTGCCCACTATAACGCCGGTGCACGAGGACACGAAATCGTTTGGTGCACTAATGTACAGCTCAGGTACAAAACAGTTGCAGTCATTCTCCCTTCTTCTTGTAGACCACTCCAGCAAGTTTGCCACTTTACTTTGTAGAGTTATCTTATTCCTTGTGATATATTCTTATGTCACATCTATGAAACGAAGGTTTTTAATTGCTTTAGGAAATTTTGATGCGTAATGTTAGCAACACAAAACAGACATCAGTTGTGCCATTGCTGTCCACATAGAGATGTGATCTGCAGCTCAACATGCTACAACTCTTAGATTATTTTACAGGAAAAATAATAGTTCAATTGCTCCAAGAAAAAATATTCCGCAGTCACTACAATCTGGGGGGACATGTTGGGTGACATGTTTTTGACTGTTATTTTTATTTTTTCTGCTGCGGTACTTGGTAGGAGTATTCGATTCCACACAAAAATTAGATATCGATATTTCACGTAAATATGTACATTGGGACTCCTGTATCTAAAAAAAAAAAAAAAAAAAAAAAAAAAAAAAAAAATAAGAGGATCATATGCGTGTATATGTCGGTATGTGCGTATGTGAACAGCATAATTCAAAAAGAAAAAGTTTCTTTAAAACCAAAGTGCCCGCCTCGTTAGCGTCTCTGTCTCTGGTTCAATACGTCCAGGGTTCGAATTTCGGATGTCTAGTAACTCTTTGTATCCTGGGCTCATTTGAACATAATTTCATTGACCGTCCGATATGACATAACGTTGAAGGTTTTCCCTTATTCTGAAAGATGAATCTCTGGTAACTCTAAGATCTTTGTACCCTGGGCTCATTTGAACATAATTTCATTGATCGTACGATATGATTTAACGTTGAAGGTTTTCCCTTATTCCGAAAGATGAATCTCTGGTAACTCTTAAGATCTTTGTATCCTGTACTTATTTGAACATCATTTCATTCATCGTCCGGTATGACTTAACGTTGGAGGTTTTCCCTTATTCAGAAAGATGAATGTCTGGTAACTCTAAGATCTTTGTACCCTGGGCTCATTTGAACATCATTTTATTCAGTGTCCGACATGACTTAACGTTGGAGGTATTCCCTTATCCAGAAAGATGAATGTCTAGTAACTCTTAAGATCTTTGTACCCTGTACTTATTTGAACATCATTTCATTCATCGTCCGATATGACTTAACGTTGGAGGTTTTCCCTTATTCAGAAAGATGAATGTCTGGTAACTCTAAGATCTTTGTACCCTGGGCTCATTTGAACATCATTTTATTCAGTGTCCGACATGACTTAACGTTGGAGGTATTCCCTTATCCAGAAAGATGAATGTCTAGTAACTCTTAAGATCTTTGTACCCTGTACTTATTTGAACATCATTTCATTCATCGTCCGATATGACTTAACGTTGGAGGTTTACCCTTATCCAGAAAGATGAATGTCTAGTAACTCTAATATCTCTGTACCCTGGACTTATTTGAACATCATTTCATTCATCGTCCGATACGACTTAACGTTGGAGGTTTTCCCTTATCCTGAAAGATGAATGTCTGTTAACCATAAATTACTGTCTGTTAACTCTAAACTAGTTAATTCATTTTGAAGAATGAATGCCCACCTCGGTAGCGTAGATAGTAGCATGTCTGCCTCAGTTCAAGAGGTCCCGAGTTCGAATCTCGGCCAGGGTGAGTTAACTGGATAAGGTATTTTCCGGTGGTTTCCCTTGCGGCAGTACTACCTCTCTGCCTCCCGGCTGCACGTACCTGGGTCAACGTCGGGACTCCTTCCTCGGTCTCCACGTCGTCGTCGGCTGCTTGCTATACCCTGGGCTCTAGCGGCTTCTCCTGCATGGATTCTTTTTGGGTTCTCAGGAGTTACGGTTGAGACAACACAAACCAACGATAATCTCTTAACTGCTTTTATTCGTCCTTGCATTCGTGGAACCCGGGCACTTGATTAACTGCACTTCCGGCGGACATTTTATAGTACAATTTATTAGACGCGGTACTTCGTCGAACACACCTGACGGAGGTATACAATACTGCAATGAGCAACAACTGAGTAGCAACTAAGTAGCAACTGAGGGATGAGTAGGGGTTACCACCCTCTTATATACACGCAGCACCGCGTCACTAGCAAAAACTAAGGGTGTATTGATCTGTATAACGGTACGTAAAATAGCTAGCATACCATTCTATTGTCCAAACATCCGCTCGTTCTAGGCTGTCGTCCGGGAGTGCAGGGTTTCTCACGCATGTCTGCCCGGGTCCATCACAATGTTTCTTCAAGTCTACAATTTTGCTTTAACTAACATAATTATTTACAATTCTTAAATTTATGAGTAATTATTAAACGTATTAGTAAATATATAATTGATCCAAGGACCAAAGTTCCTGTTTCACCCTTATCCTAAAAGACGAATATCGGGTAATTCTAAGCTCCATGGGCATTAGGCTCATTCGAGCATCATTTCGCCCATTCCATTCATCGTCCGACATGACTTAACGCTGGCGGACGTAACTGAAAAAAAGAAAGAAGGATGAATGAAATTGTGAAATTATGCTGAAATGAGCTCGGGGTCCATAAAACTTAGTTACCAGACATTCAACTTGCAAGATAAGGGAGAACCTTACCCAGATAACCTATCCAGACCGAGATTTGAACTCGGAGCCTCTTTAACGTGATCGGTATCACTACCGTCTACGTTGCAGAGATGGGATTTTCCATTATTGTGATTTTTCTGACGTCTTTGCAACGGGTAATCCAGCACTACACTGTTTTTGGTGTTTGTCTTTTATTTCTCTACCTATTTTATTTACATACGACTTCAAATCTTACGCATCGTTGTTTTCCTTAAGATTTTGTACTACAAAATACAATGTAATTTGCATTAATTTTTGTTTCTTTATATAATTTTCTTGTTATAATTATTTTACTCATCTCTCTAGCATTGATTTGGCTTTAGTATCCTTTTTATAAATTTCTTATTAAATATACTTATTATTTTAGCACTCCTTTTAAATTAAACTTGATTTCTAACAATTCACGCCTCAATGTTTTCTGTATTACTATTTTCTTTACAAAATATTTGACACTTACTGTTTTTGGTTTACAAACATAATTTCATCGAAACATCTTACCTATAATGACGCAATATATAGTCAAAATAAAATTCAAACATCGCTGCGATTGTTACAGGTTGTCATAGTGAACAGGTATATAGTATCTACCCTATATTATTTGTCCTGGTGCTGTTGGATTTGTCACGTGATCAGTCAGTGTATATCCTCCCATACACATCAACCCGTATCTCCCGCATCTGCGTATTTTCGCCTGTTTGTTCACAGCGGAGTTGGATCTTTCTGCAGTGATTTCGTAATACGCTTCTATGAAGTGGAAACACATGTGCTATATGTCTTAGGGAAACGCTTGCATCCTCTCTGGAAACATCTGTTCATTTATTAGCGCTGTATCCCATAGTGCAATGACTCATCTAGCTTTGGTTCTCACTTACGTGATATCTATTTCCACCCAAGCCTTAACACAAGGGTTCTTGAAATTTACCAAAACAATCTGACAATTTTCGATTATAAATTTTGCTTTATTATAGTGTAACTTTTACTTTTCGTTACACGTAAGTTTTTTAGTGTTAATGCTTTCCAAAACCATAACCGCTGTTTTTTGGTACTGCACCATTTAGGTAAAGTGTTGCTATTATTTTAAAACACATTAAAAATCGTTTGAATAATATTTTTCACCTTACAAAATGCTCCCCAAAGTTTATAAATTAACTTGACATTTTAAACTAAATTTCATGAATTAGGAATTTTAAAAAATTGTGCAACAGACGACAGCCAATGAAGCCCTCCATATCATTCATTCCTGGGGTGTAACTAACAAATTGAACTTTAATTCCAACAAGACATTGGCTATGCTAGCCACTAAGAAAAGAAATTTGGAAGAATTACCTCTTTACATGAATAATAGAAAGATTAAATTAGTGGATAATTTGAAGTATCTAGGAGTTATTTCAGACAGACGTCTGACGTTCCGAAATCATCTTGATTATGTAGCCAGGAAGGCTAGTAAACTTCTTACTGCACTGACTGCTTTAACGAGACCAACATGGGGCCTAAACTCTTCTTTATTGAAGTTAATTTATAAAGGGGTGGTTGAACCTATGGTTCTCTATTGTGCAGGAGCATTGCAAAGTATGTTTCAGAAGAGATGGGCACAAACTAAATTATTACAGATACAGCGTGGATACATCTTAAGAATCATCCGAGGATACCGCACCATCTCCACTCCAGCAGCGCTCATTATTGCTAATATTGAACCCATCTTTCTTACTGGTGTATATAAGGCAAATATCAACAACATTAGAAATAACCGAGCCTTGCCACAACATATTTCACAAGTGTAACTTGAACAACCAGTTAAACAGGCTTCTAAATAACCGAGCCTTGCCACAACATATTTCACAAGTGTAACTTGAACAACCAGTTAAACAGGCTTCTCATCCAGCCACTGGTGTCTCTGGTCTCCTTGAAGATTGTGCAGCAGAATATCACCAGTACTGCATTTACACAGATGGCTCTCGGATAGCTGAAGGGCTTAGTAAAAGTGCTAAAGTAGGATGTGCGTTTGTGGTATTCTGTCGCTCCATAGAATGCCATTCTTCCATGTTCAGACTTGCCAAGGAGTGTTCAGTTTTTCAAGCTGAATTATTAGCAATCCGTGAAGCAGTGAAATGGTGCAACAACTTACAATGTACCACTCGCCTTTACAGTGACTCGCAAGCAGCAATTGCAGCGTTGAAAGATACGAAAAACAGCAGTCCTGTTGCAGCTGAAATAAGAAGTCATTTATTATGTAGTTCTCATCTGTGTATTAAATGGGTCAGAGGACACGTAGGGATTGCCGGAAATGAACGTGCAGATGAGCTAGCAAAGAGAGCTGCGACTTCAGATCTTCCAGAGACATACACTCTATGCCCTATTTCTTATGTGAGGCAAACATTAAAGGATATTATCATCAATGACTGGAATGAATACTGGTTAAAAGGTGATTGTGGTGCTTTGACTAAGGATTTATATTTCCCAACAGTTTCTGACAGACATAAATGTAAATCCATTAATCCTAATTTTGTTCTCACTCAATTCTTAACTAGACATACCAAATTTTCAGCTTACTTATTTCGATTCAAAATCAAATCCACATCTGATTGTATTTGTGGAAATCATCTTCAAGATGTTCCTCACTTTTATTTGATTTCCCGTTTTTCTGCTTTGAAAGATACAAAATTGAATTATTGCTTCAATCCTTAGGTTACACTTTCTTAAAACCACTTACACATATTCTGAAGAATTACAAAACGTATCAATATTTCATGGCCTTCTTAAACAAAATATTTCTGAAGCTAAATGATTCATCTTGATGTTTACTGTTTGTCAGCTTGATATTGAATTTGTTATGTTTTAGTAAATTACATTATATTCATAAATTTGTAAACTATATTTCTAATATACCTTTGGGTAAAATAGGAATAAAAACTGTATAATAAATAAATAAACAGTTAAAAATACTATAATTCAGCCGAATTTATTCATTTTTCATAATCCGCACTGAAAATTTTGAGAGCTGCAATAAGATGTATATAACATAAATTTTATATCTAAAATTAACTGAAATTAATAAATAATTTTTGTGTATATATGCTCTAGCTTAAATTAAAAATTTGACAGCTATAAAAGTTTTCAGGGGGAGTTTCATATTAAATGCAAAATTAATTAAATATAACATCATATCTTAACAGTTCTTTGTCAAAGTAGGTGAATAGACAGAGAGAGCGGCCGATTACGGACAAAGCAGAAGGCAGGGTCCTTAACAGTTCCAGAGTGCAGCTTCCCTAATATGGATTGCAGTATAACCGGCACCCTTCTCGCACTGGAGATGAACACATCTCCCTAACAGGCTAGGAAGCACCGCCTCCGGCTTTCAAGTTTAGAGACAACATCGTTTTACCCTGCCATGCAGCGCTTAAGTCCTGTGGACCGAGCAATCTTTAAACAGCGAAGCAAATGAAGTGCGAAGTAAAACGGGAAATGAAGTGGAGCAAGAGGAAATTCAAGAGATGTAATGAACCTTCTGAGATTTACCCAAATGCTCGAGGAAACCCCGAAAGTAGCCATCAGTCAAGAAGGTCCCACGAAATCGGGTCTACGACCTACCGAATGCTTAATATAATAAAGAAAAGACCTCAAAGTTGTAGATGTCTGGGTCTTTGCTGACGCATAGTCCTAACTATATGAAACCAACAATCAAATTCTAACAATTCACAAAGCGAAGTGATTGTCGCCGCCACCGCCGTGTCAAAGGTTGGCTTCCTATTTCCAGGCAAGCTTCGAGAACCTCAGGCGATTTCCTCTATGGCCCACATTCGGGAGGCCCGGGTTCGACTCCCGTGGCCGACCTACCTGATCCATGGGGTTTTTCAGCGGTTTTACTGGGTCGCTAGGCGAATGCCGGGTAGGTTAATTACATCCCCCGAATTTCCTGTCCCTCCATTTCATCCCCATTATCATTTCACATCATCTGTCATCTGGTGGTCTCTTTCAGGGTAGAAGTGTCGGCGGGTGTCTCGGTGGTGCATGGCAGGATGATATGTTCTCAGGAAAACTACTTCCACCTCCAGTAGGTCGGTTACCAGTCTCCTCTCCTCTGCTGGTGACCATTTCGGGACCGCCAGCCAGGGAACTATGGGGCTCGGATCGCCAGCCAGGGACCTTTAGGGCTTGGCTGCTGGGCTCGTTACTGTCCCACAGTAGGGGAGCGTGTCCATTGTCTTGGCCTGTCGGGGTAAGTCTCTATCTAAGTAAACTGTAGGAATCCTGCCCTCTGTACTCCCCGTAGGGGGGAGATCTGTCACCTTCAGCTGCCGTGGTGCGGGTGCTGCGGACCCTTAGCACTCGTGGTACCTCTGACGCTATTAAAGGAACCTCGGGCCGAACATTCGAGCCCCTCCCTGAGTGGGAGTTTTTCGGTTTGGGTTGAACTGTGGTTTCCGATACCCGGGGGAGATCGGGTACGTCTCCGGACGGGATGAGGGGAGCCATATGTTCCCGCGTACTAGCCAGCATAGCTAGTAGAAGTTGTGCTAGATCATCAGGCGGCCCTATCGAGATTGTTTGGTAGCCTTCTCCTGTCTCCTTCACTTCATCCTTCCTCCCGGGGGTGCCCCCACTCCGTAATGAAATCCTAATCCTAATTCTGAAGCAATGTATTTGCAGATGCTATAACTATTTTACCGTGATTCAGAGCCATATAAGGGAGCACTGAAGCCAGCAAGTTAGTAAGAAGACAGTTAAGCGACCTGGTCTTGAGAGTCGAGTTGGTGTAAGAGAGGCTTATGTAAACGTTACCGCTACGAAAAATACTACGGGCCAGTCGAATTTGTTCTGAGATTAATAAAAGTGAAATTATGTGTGAGTTGACGCTATGTAACAAATTTAATAATGAAAATGTTGCTGATGAAGAAAGGTGAGTTAGATGTACTTCTGTTTTCAATCTACTTTCTCTAAAAAATGACCCTGAACTGGTCACAGTGAAAGTGGACTAGATTGAAGTGCCCAGCAGAATTTAGTGGTAGGTTTGACGACGTGTATATATCGGACGTCTTTTCTTAAAACTTTCGAGGGTTAAAGCTAGTTGGTGGTGTTTATTTGAAAATGCTTTGCTATCGAATCCTCTCTGGTGAACATTTACGTTATAATTTACATTGACTCGCGCGTATTTATTGTTAACAACGAGGGAGATAGGAAAACAGTAATTTATGGTTACTTTGAGTGCAGGAGACACCTATAAATGGCAGTAGCACCGAATTTTCATTTTGTTAGATATTATATACTGTGTAATGCATTTGTTTCGATGTGGCCGCCCTCGCCTGGGGCCTGCGTATCTCCGTGTATGTATGTGTGTGAATTATAAATCGTTGCTGTGGGAATTTTTGTGAACAAGTTGCATTATTTACCGCTCGGGACCGTGTGGGAGGGGGAGGGACGGTGGTGCTAGTGGCTAGTTGGGCTCACCTGTTCTCGTGCAACATGCGCTCTGCGGTTAGTGTCGAGAAGGGCTTTTTTTTGTGTTGTGTGTGCGCGGAAAAAGGCCCTTGCTAGGCGGGGATTTGGGGCACTGGGCTGGCCCACACCTGTGTGTGCCTATACAACGGGCTCTGTTTTCGGTTTTGTTAAACCAATGCTCCCCCGTGAAATAGTGGCAGCTAAGCACAAAAAATACTGCCTAAACAGGAAATATACGCACTAAGAGAATTTACAAATCCTGGTTTTGAGGCTGTACCAGCTGGGTGTTTGCCACATAGTTTAATACTCTCGAGGGTTGCTGTAAAGTTTGGAGACATGCTTGTTTCTGTTACAATAATAATAATAATAATAATAATAATAATAATAATAATAATAATAATAATAATAATAATAATAATAATAATAATAATAATAATAATAATAATAATAATAATAATAATAATAATAATAATAATAATAATAATAATAATAATAATAATAATAATAATAATAATAAATAATAATAATAATACAACATAATAATAAAATAATAATAATAAAATAATAATAATATAACAATAATAATAATAAAATAATAATAATAATATAATAATAATATAATAATATAATAATAATCAAATAATAATCTCATATAAAATAATAATAATAATAATAATAATAATAATAACATAAATCAAAAATAATAATAATAATAATAATCTAAACAATAATACAATAATAACAACAACAATACTAATAATAAAAATAAATATATAATAAAATAATAATAATAAATAACAATAAAAATAACCAATAAACAACAACAACAACAAAACCAAACAACAACCACAACAACACAACAACAATCAACAATACAATAACAATAAGAATACAATACAATAACAATAATATAATAAAATAATAATAATAATAATAATATACTAATAATAAAATAACAATACAACACCAACAACAACAACAACAACACAACACAACAACACAACAACCACAACAACAACAACAACACAACAACAACAACAACACAATAACAATAACAATAACAATAACAATAACAATAACAATAACAATAACCATAACAATAACAAAACAATAATAATAATAATAACATAATAATAATAATAATAATAATAATACTAATATAATAATAATAATAATAATAATAATAATAATAATAATAATAATAATAATAATAATAATAATAATAATACAATAACAACAACAACAACAACAACAACAACAACAACAACAACACACAACAACAACAACACCAACAACAACACAACAACAACAACAACACACAACAACAACAAACATAACAATAACAAAAACAATAACAATAACAATAACAATAACAATAACAATAACATAACATTAACAATAAACTATATAATAATATAATAATGAATAATAATTATAATAATAATAATAATAATAATAATAATAAATAATAATAATAATAATAACAATAACAACAACAACAACAACAACAACAACAACAACAACAACAACAACAAACAACAACAACAACAACAACAACAACAACAACAACAACAACAACAACAACAACAACAACAACAACAACAACAACAACAACAACAATAACAATAACAATAACAATAACAATAACAATAACAATAACAATAACAATAACAATAACAATAATAATAATAATAATAATAATAATAATAATAATAATAATAATAATAATAATAATAATAATAATAATAATAATAATAATAATAATAATAATAATAATAATAATAATAATAATAATAATAATAATAATAATAATAATAATAATAATAATAATAATAATAATAATAATAATAATAATAATAATAATAATAATAATAATAATAATAATAATAATAATAATAATAATAATAATAATAATAATAATAATAATAATAATAATAATAATAATAATAATAATAATAATAATAATAATAATAATAATAATAATAATAATAATAATAATAATAATAATAATAATAATAATAATAATAATAATAATAATATAGTCCGCCTCGGTTGCGTGCTGGTAGCGTGTCTGCCTCACGTCCAAGAGGTCCCGAGTTCGAAACTCGGTCAGGGTGAGTTACCTGGATAAGGTTTTTATCCAGGATTTTCACTTAACCTGAAAAGCGAATGTCGGGTAGCTCTAAGCTCTATGGATCCTGGGCTCATTTGAACACCATTTCACCCATTGCATTCATCGTCCGATATGACTTAACGTTGGAGGACGTAAACTAAAAAAAAATAAATAATAATAATATAATAAATAATAACCCATGGCGCGACAGCCCTTGGTCCAAGGCCTACCAACCCGACTGCCAGCTTCACGCCCGCTTGCGCACGGCAGAGGTGGGCGATCATGCAACAGATACGGGAAGGAGATGTCAGCATCTCGGCATCCCCCAGCCGGAATGTTGGTTCTCGTGACCAGGACGGCTTGCCTATCGTAAGCCCTCACTTTCCTCACGATGCTGAGTGGGCACCGGTCCTATACCCGGGACCTAAAATTCCCACCACATGGGTGGGACCGAACCCGGGCCACTTTCCGTTGCCAGGGACCCAGGCATGCTGCCTTAGCCAACTACGCCACGGCGCAGGACGCCCATAGCTCATACCAATTTAAAACAAAACTCTCATCATTTTAAACATATCAGTATTAATCATAAATAAATAAGTTTAACATCGTTTTGTTACTTGACAGAGTAATAACTGTATCAACACAAGACCTAGGTACACACTAGACGCAAATATGTAGTTTATTTCATGTTATTTGTTATTAGAATATGCCAGTACCAAGTGCGAAAGTAGGATCTGGAAGATTGAGTCTCTGGTCTTGACTTGTGTGCTCTGTGTGTCATTTGCAACAATGTGGCTTTTATTGTCAGTTGATACATCTCGCGGCGTGTTTTATGTTATTATACTTGGGCGATTGGTGGAGTGATTATCAGAAAAAAACAAATGCTGCCCCGAGCCGCAACGCTGGCATGTTTTCTTTCCCTTTCTCGTTCAAAGGAAACAGACGCTACAGAATTTGAATCTCTCTAAAACACAAAACCGAATACCGACTGTCGATAACCTGCGTTCTCTTCAATTCGAACCTTTATAACGCCGCCGAGTCTTTTTATCTTCCATTATAAATCGAATCGCTGGTTCCTTGCATTTGTCAGTTTACTTTTAATATTTACCACAAGGGAAATTAATATTCCGCGCGTCTAAAATTTATTTTGCCTTGACTTGAATATCGAATTTTCCTTCCTATCATCGCCGCCACGCAAAAAGAGTCCCTTTTTGTTATATTTCCCTTCTCTAGACTGAAACACGTACATTGACTCGTATATTATTGTGTTCCGCCGCAGGGCAAACTTTTAGGAGAACTTTATCAATATCGGACCAACCAACCAACTCTCTCTCTCTCTCTCTCACACACACATATACAGGGACTTCCCCCCCCCCCTTCCACTTCTAGCACACAAAGCTAAGAAAAATCCGGTAAAAACCGCAGTTGAATTATGGTGACGTGTTTCCACCGTACTAACCATTCCAAAACTATCATGTCTCATCGCACAAACACATAAATGGCATATAAAGTAGAGAGCCGTTACTGATTCGAGCCCCTTTTTCCACTTTAGGGATAAAATATTAGATTAGTTTCAAATTTAGGGCTTAGAGTCGAAAGCTCAAATCTGCAGTTACTAAATGCACTATCTTTATCGGGTTTGAACATGCATGCTGTATGACATTTTTCAGAAATCAGTGTATACATGAAAAATGCTATACATCTTGCAAAACCCAATCTGAAATGTGCAATGTGATCTTAGTAGTAAGAGACTTTATTTGACGTCATCAGTATAATGCTACATTAAATAAATAAGATAAAGTTTTAAAGGCAGTTTAAGATACATTTATATATCATAATTAATAAGAGAATAAGAGAGATAAATAATAATGAGAATATAAATAGTAAATAACAGTCAAAGTAACAAAAATAAAGTAAAAACATAATGAATAAATGAGTATCGATTTGAAAGCAGTGGTTGCCTAACGGACAGATTTTGAACTAAAGCATCTAACGGCTGGCAGCGTCACTTCAAGTCACTTTGCGTCTCACTGGCAACGAGAACGGACCTATGTAGCGTTCCGTCTCTTAAACGTCTTCAGAAATCTACAATTTATTAATATATTTGTTTCATAACAAGTGAATTAGTATTATATAGATATGTGATCGGCATATTTTGAACATTTAATGTCAAGTTTTGAAGCAATAAAGTTTAATTCTGTGTTTTTGTTAACAATGCCTACGCAAACCCTAATGGTTACCTCTCATAGCTCTGTCGAGCAAGCTTGGGATTGACGCGGATGCTGGTGCGATCTTCGGGATATTTAATATCGATGGAGGGCATTCTATTGCTCTTATCGGAACATGCATATTTGTATAACATTCTGCAGAAACCAGTGTATTAAAAAAACGCGAAAAAACTGGTTTCTCGGCATGTTCTAAGCTGTAAAGGTTAATTTACATCCCCCAATTTTCTGTTTCTAAATTTTATCTCTCTTCTTATTTCAGGGGACTACGTACTGTAAAATGGTCCAAAATTATATTTTTGTTTTCCTGTCTAAAACTTTTCTCAACTTCCCTGAAAAATGATACATCATCTATGTTGTCTGTATATTATTACTACTTTTAAAAGAGCATGATGCTCTTTGCATTAAGACATCATGAAACTTCAAATAACGTTTTCTCAGAATTTACTATAAAATGCAAAGATATCATTTTCTCAGTAGTTATAAGTCATAGCGGCTAGAAATTTTGTATGATCCGTTGTCACATATATGTGTCTTTTGTGAAGCAGACATTTTGAATCTCAGTGGCTAATGTACAAAATGAAAATCTGTTGCAAACTTGTTTAAAAATTCTATAGATACATTTTTAATTTAGTATTTTTTTGTGGTCTTGACCAATTGATATATTTTACTATTTCTGCTTCCTAGAGCAGTTCAGTGTGTTCAGAATATGTATGAAAGTTTTCAATTCTGTAGTGAAAATGGGTCCTGAGGAAAGTTTAGAAAAGTTGTGTACATTTTTAAATATATTTTTTATTAATTTTTAAAAATATATTCCAACAGCTAGAACCAGGAAACATAAACTAAAATAATTAGCATTACATTCTGATTATGTAATTTGTAGCTTATTTCTCATCTTTCCTTTTACAACATCAAATGGAAATACAAAATCAAGATTACAATTATAAAATCCATATTGGAAAACGTCATATATACCCAAAACCTGAAAATTCTACCATGTTGCTCGCCATTGAATAATAATTCGGTCCCCATACACCTAACCCTAGGTTTTTGTGTATTGGAGTCCCTCTAATCCTTTTTACACATTTCACCTATCCTAATTTACATTGTTCTCTTAATTGTTCTTAGCCATTGTTCTTAGCCATTTTTCTTTAACTTTCCTTAAATAATTCCCTATATATCTTCAGTTATTTTACCCTTTTGTTGACAAAATTTTTCTAATTACTACTCCACCCCCCAATTTGTTCCAATTACGTAGACAGGTCTGCTCTCTTCATATCCTTTTTTGACTACAATATAATATACCGTGGAAATCTGCATTCTCTTCTCCACACAAAGGACATTTATCTGGCTTTCTATCTTGACCTTCATATCAACATATTTTCACTGAACATTAGATAAAACATGATAATGACATTTTAAAAACTGACTTATCACGTTTCTCACTCCTGTTCTCGCCCAAGCAAAACCTTCTCGCCGTAACTTATTACATATGTCTATATATACTTCCCTCCCCCAGGTTGTTTTTATTTCTCTATATAATCTCAGTGAGCTTTTGTCACTTGCATTAGCATAAAATGTCTTGTCTGTCAATATCTTCTAATCTTAACTTCTTTCCAGAAGCCTCTACACCCATACTCTGCATGTATCCAAGAATGACCCATACCTATCTGCTTCAACACGCCATTCTTCTGATTATGTGGTAAAAGATTAAATAATTTCAATTGTATAGTTTTCTTGTGCGGTAAACATTGTCACGCGACTCTCCTCGCTGCGTTTATCGTTTCACTTTGCTTTCATTCCGGTGGGAGTCCCGGAGTTGCATGGCTGCGAAAAAGTTCTCTGTAAACTTTTGTCCTACCGATCGGGTATGGTCTCTTTAGCCCCGCACCCCCTGTGGACTGTGTAAGCTTGCAAGGCGGTTCTATTGCACAAGGGCTGTTCAATAAAGAATGATCATAATTTTTTTACGGTATTAATTTTTCGCACTAAAATTCAATCTTATTATAACCTGTTAGCTTAATATGAAACAAACACGCCCTAGTAGTTTCATTGTTGGTACTCCTGGTTCCCGCCTGTGAGAACCAGGCAAGTTCAGGCATGTTCAGTATCGCCTACCACTGCAATGGAGGCAATATGCAGTTAAAGTTGATGTTAGAGGAAGATCCGGAGCTTCTTTCAAACGTGATCACTGCTGATGAAACTTGACTACATCATTTTGATTCTGAGAACAAACACCGAAGCTCAGTGTGGAAATATCCTTCATCACCAACCCCCAAATAAGCAAAAGTGATTGCTTCTGCTGGGAAAGTTTCATTCTTTGATATTCATGGAATGGTTTATCAGCACGTTGTGCCTGCACACACATCGGTAACTGGGAAATACTACAGGGATGTAGTAGACAATATATCCGTGAAGCAGGCTGGGTGCTGCACCACGATAATGTGCGGCCGCATATTGCCAATGTTGTTGCCAAATATCTTGCAAATGTCAACGTGAAGTGCATCCCTCACCCTCCCTATAGTCCGGATTTAGCCCCATGTAACTTTTTTCTGTTCCCTAACTTGAAGAAACGCCTTCGTGGGAGGCATTATCCATCATCAGAAGCAGAATTGTTTCCATCATGTATTTGAAGAATGGCAGAAACGCTGGGACAAGTGCATCGCATTCAGGGAAGACTATTTTGAGAAACACCATCAAAATTATGAGGGTCAGTAAAGGTATATTGTCAAACAAGTTTTGATCATTAAACATCCCTCGTACGTGTTAATACCGGGAAGTCTGTAAGGGTAGGGATCCTGATCTCTGTTGTATGCCTCCTTTCATCTCACTGCACCCTCCCGGAGGGCATCCCGTCAGGCGCTTAGGTGCAAATCTTCCATTTTACGAGGTGCAATGGCCCCTCCGAACCCTGGCATACCCCATACTCTACTGAACTTCTTCATAGCTTAGGAAACTAATGCTGGCTAATGATTAAACTTGACTCATGATAACACAGCGTGATGCAACAGCTACATTCATTGGGTCTAAATTTGGCAACTGCTTTTGCATAAGACTCATCTTAAACGAATTTGGAGGCATGGACTCCTGCAGAGATCTGTTAAAGCAAACGTTTTGTGTTTGTTGTTTTCAAACGCAGCTCTCTGCGCCTCCACCTCTCAGTTCATTTCATCATGACTTGAGGCGTATAACCCTAGAGATACTACTAATGGAATTGCACACATGTTTCATGAAAACTGAATTTTTAATTGATTGTGTCGGTACTCTGTGACTCAGAGCAGATGTTCCGCGTTACCTCGGAATCATACACTCTCGCAGATTGAATACATTTTGAATATATTAATTTATAACGAGAGATAGCAGCCTACTTTATGTTCTTCTGCACTGCCACAAACTATTTTTGGTTATTTTGCTTAGTTTATTCCATCAGAATCTCATTATAAGGAAAACAAGGGTTAGCAAGATGTAAATTTCTCTGTTAAAATAATATCTCATAAAGCTGGCTTTGATTATGTTGGATGAAAAATTAAAATAAGAACGTTTTGAACAACAAAGTATAACTATTTAGCCATGTACGTAGAAACATTAACGGTCGATTAGAATGCAGGATTGGGAAGTGAGTTTTATGACATAGAGAAAGGTTGGAAAGAGAAAAATGTGCAAAAATTATTCCTACGTTTATATCACACGTTCTATAGACATTAGCCACCAAGCGAGAGAGATCTAAGCAACTGCAACTTTAGGAGAATATAATACACTGGGAGATTACAGTACACTATTTACATATCAGAGAAAATGTTGGAAATGTCCTCCACCAGCATCTATATATGTTTGCACTCGTCTTACTATATTCTCTGAAGTTTTACGGAGATAATATCGAATTGAGAGAAGGTTCTTTACAGCAAGATGGAGCAACGTGCCATACATCTAATGACACCATGGAACCTTTAACCAGTTTCTTAGATAATCGAATAATCTCACAAGGTCTGGCTTCCCAGATTCCCTGACATAACCTCACCGAATTTTTTTCTTGCGGGGGTATCTAAAAAATACATTGTACAAGAATGGACTATGGACAATTGATGTTCTCAAGGAATCCATTCGAAACGAAATAAGTAACATTGACGAGGATAATCTCCGTAAAACTTCAGAGAATATGGTGAGACGAGTGCAAACATGTATAGATGCTGGTGGAGTACACTTCCAACATTTTCTCTGAGATGTAAATAGTGTAATGTAATCTCCCAATTGTGTATTATATGCTCCTAAAGTTGCACATGTGTTCTATTTGTTCAGAAGTTGAAATAGTTCAGGTTTATATGGATCGCGGGATATGAAGTCCGGGGTTTACACGTTATAAGTCGCCATTTAGGTAGTTGTCTATGATTTTATGAAAACTCCTAGTGGTTTGCCGGGATAAAGCAAGTCATTTGGAGAATTTATGTCGTGCTAGCAATTTGCCATGGTAACTCAGTAGTTAATGGAACCGGACGGAGGCCGAAAGTTCAGTGGTTCACATCCCAGCTACGACATTTAATTTTTCATCTGGCACTACAATTATTATCTAAATCATTGACCGATCAGTAAAGAAAACAGCACTGTGTAATTTTTCTATGGCTACTTTACAAATTTACGTTCACTTTATAGTGGAAATGTTCTGTATTACCATTGTGTCCTATAGTTATAAATGATATTATAATGTAATTCTATAAACGTAGAGCAATTCTTGTGATAATATCTAGGACCAAATAATTTTATTTATTCGAGATTATTATACCTTAATTTCACCAAGCTAAATGCCCTTTTGATTAACCTTTCAAATATGTATTAGAGAATATGAGCAAACTATAAACTAATAGTTCATCCTTGGTTCCAAATGAGACAATATGTCATATATAGGTATGTAAGTTTACAGTTAACGTACACGCAGGCGGGGTAATGCTAACGAAATTTGACTACATTACAATTATAAGCAGATTATTTTGAGATGATCCACAATGGTTCCTTTTGACATGAAAGTATATTTCATCCGATAGATGTATTAAAAATTAAATATAATTTTGTCGTAGTATGCTAAATTTAATTTACAAAAGGAAAGAGAGCTTTTATTGGCGTATTATTATAACATTGATGTAAAATTAAATTAAAAACTGGACATATGTGGACCCAGGCAGGAACTGAGAGGGTCTATAGCCTCCTAAATAAACAAAAATGATATTTATTTCTTAAATTTAAGGTTATGTTGTCTTTGCTAAATCAACTTCATGAAAAATTACTGCGTCTTTCCTTTTTCTAGTAACAAAACAATGTTAATTAAAACAAAAAAGAAACAAGGAACACAAATTTAGAGTGATATACACAAATACATTTATGTATATCACATTTATTTAAACTATACAGGCATCAATTCCTTCAGAGTCAGTGAGTGAATTTTCCTTAATAACTGCAGAAAAAATGGATGGGGAGGAACAAATATGCTTTGCATTTCCTAATAAATCACTACCGAACAAAAATTACATTCTAAAACTTACTCAGCATTCAAACTGCTTAAATATTTCATTACAAAGACGTGTTTGTGTAGCAAGTATCTGTATAATTTTTCTCAAAATTTTAAATAATGTTTGCATCCAATATATTCGTGTGGCACATATATTTAAAAATATAGAAAGCTAAACCGCTGCATTTTACTCATAAATAAGATGTTTCTGGCCATTCCCTGAGACTCTAGATGTGTTTCTCAAAGTATACGATTGTATTAACCGTGGCTTTTTTCCCTAGATGGCTGTAGTGTTCCTTCCTACGTGAACTTTCCACCTTCAGGTAATCTAGACCACAATCTTTGACTCCAACCGTCTGTGTTATTGCTCAATGTGACTAGCCTGACAGAAGAACTCGACTCAAAACGTTTTAATGAACGATGTTATTGCTGCGAAACATCAAGGTGGTTCGGATATCGTCTCTGTGAGAGTCTTGAGCTACGATTGGTATATAAAGAAAGGGTCTTCTAGAACAAGTAGCAAACATTATCTGCATGTAACAGTAAACTGAGTGACAACTATGAAATTTGCATCAGGAACGTGTTAAAAATAGCAGAAAGCAAAATAAGTATGTAACTTTTGTCTGTATGTCTATATTTTATAGGGTTTTTATTCTATTTTTGTGTCAACATTTAAACAAGCACTCCTTAATGCTACTCTGCTAATGCTGTCCTTTGTCAGTTTGGTATATTTTAGGGAAGGTAAAGTATCGTGTCAAACCAGAGGCTATAATTATGCTAGAGGAATGGAGAAGGTCACGCTGTTTGGGGAAGGAACTAGATTTGTCAGTAGCAACATAAACAGCTGCTTTTCATTTTAAATGAATGCCGGAATATGTTAATTGTTCAGAGTTATGTTGAAATTAAACTAACAGGTACGGCTACAATTTGTTTTCAAGAAAAATCACCCCAAATTGATAATGTACGGGGGTTGGCTGATAAGTCCCGGTCCTCACTAGAGATGGCAGCACTTGAGGTAGTTTGTCGGAGGGCATGAGGTATTGTAGTTTAACTCTAGACTAGCTTGTACCCATAGTTACAGGTCAATGGCTTGTTTAGTTTTTGAATGACAGCATTTTAAACAGGACAAGTGTAGAGGTTTCACGAAAATGGTGGATTTGGAAAAACAAACAACGATTAAATACTTCCATTTGAAAGGCTTAACACCTAAAGAAATCAAGGAGGAAATGAACAGTGCATTGAAAGACTCTGTTACTTAATATAGAATGATTGAAAGGTGGATTTCACAGTTTAAAATGGGACGTACGAGTACTAGCACCGATATGGCAAGTGTATTAACCTGTCTGGAGATTATGTTGAGAAATAAAGAAAAAAAAATTATTGAGAACCCCGGGACTTACCAGCGACTCTCATATGTAAATAGTCTGATGCAGTCTCTCTTTAAGTTTTGCAATATGAATACTTGCATTTGATGCACAAGCTAAAGAAGAAGAAACATCTTGTTGTAAGAGTGACATTTAGAGAAGTGCTCTTAATAAAGGAATGTTTAGAATCTTTGGGATGGGGTCAAGCTGAGGGGAGGTAAGATCGACTCTCCTAAATCCTTGCCATAAAAATTCCAATATAAGCTGGCTCTCTGGTCGGACCGCAGCTGGAACCAGACATCGATGATATGAGTATTGATATTGGTTGCGAGGGAAGGGGGAAGACCAGTGGTCAAGAGGAGACGGGGCACCATATGGAGGAGGAGGTATTGCAAATGATGGGGACCCCGCCACTCTAATAACTGACTCGATGTAAGAGAGGTGCCTTGTCTTGATGACCCGGCCTCTCTTCTGATCATCAAATAAATTTCCCCACGAGTTGATATGAAAAGCAGTCAGCTGGCAAATTGCAGCAATACTCTTGCATGTTTTGGCATCACTTGCATGTGCAGCACTGTCACGTTGGCCAACTTGCTGCGTTCGCTACAACTCAGCCTCAAGCGTTTTGTTTTTGTTCATTTTAAACAGCGAGTGTCATAACATACCGAATAGTTTACCATTCTTTGCAAAACGATGTATTTTCTGTGACCGCCTCACAAATATGAACGCTGAATAAAACTGGAAAATACGTCACCTCTGCAGCTTAGGTGGTAACGTGTTTGACTCACGTTTAAGAGGTCCTGAGTTCAAATCTCGGTTTAGGGTGAGTTACGTGGATATTTTTGTCCTTATCCTGAAAGATAAATGTCGGATAACTCTAAGCTGTATGGATCCTGGGATCATTTAAGCATCATTTCACCAATTTTATTCATTATCTGATATCACCTACGTTGGAGGACGTTAATGAAATTACTAAAACGTATTACACAGATTTGAGAAAAAATTTAAAGGACTCTTTTGGGCGGGTATCTAATAAAGAATTAGGAATACGGAGATAAAGTTCACATATTCAACTAAATCTGTATTTGCAGATTCTTCTTGAATTTTTTTCAATATAATATTAATTTAAAGTCAATAAACCTAACTGTTAATACACCTTTTTAAGCAAGATTCCATCAACAAACCTTAATACGAGGCTGATCAACAAAGTCTGAGACTGATTTTTTTTTTACAGATGTTTATTACTGCAATTCAATGTTTACATGATATTTTTCAAATTAATCCCCTCCTACTTCAATGCACTTTTTATAGTCTCTGCCAGTCCTTCAACACGTGCTGCAGACCATTCTTTGTCAGGTCCTTGAGAATCGCCTCACTTTTCTTGAGCACTGCTTCAGAGTTCTCAAATCGAATATCCCTAAGCTTTGCCTTTAGTGTTGAGAATAAAAAAGGTTTTACGGTGCAAGATCGGGGCTATAAGGTAGATGTGGTACACAGGTAATGTTGAATTGAGCCAGAAACTGCATGACTTGATTTGCGACGTGAGGCCATGCATGAAGTTGCCACCGAATCCTAGAAAGCTCTGGTCGTTTCTTTGCAATGTGCTACCTCAATGTAATCAATACTGACGTGTAGTATACTGCTGTAACAGTAGTGTGAGGGAGAACTGCATGTTGGTAAATCATTCCATTACAGTCAAAAAATGTAATCATCACTTTCCCTGAAGATGGAACATCTTTTACCTTTTTTGGTGTTGGAGAACTGGAACAACAACCACTAATTCAAATTTAAGCATTAGAGTTTAATTTTCTTTTGGTACTAGGTCCATGATTCTTTGTTATTAATAATGAACGCAACAAATGTAACATCTTCAACTAGAAGTATGTAATGCTTCATTAAATATTATAAACACCAAACTGGAACTGTTAGCTGTTTCGACCGGAAGGATTTAGGCCTATGTAATTAGGGACTGGAACCGGGAGGCGTGTCAGGGTGAGTTATCTGGATAAGGTTTTCCCCGGGGGTTTCCCTTATCCTAATATATGGATCTCGGGGACTTAAAGATTATCCATTTAATCAATTTATACGAGGGCTGTTCAATAAAGAATGACCACAATTTTTCTTTGACAACGTACCTTTACTCATCCTCATAATTTTGATGGTCCTTCTCAAAATGTTCTCCCCTGAATGTGATGCACTTATCCCAGCGTTTCTGCCATTCTTCAAAGACATGCTGGTAACCATTTTTGAGAGATCCTTCAAAATCGCCTCCGCAGCCTTCACCACTGCTTCTGATGATGGATAATGCCTCCCACGAAGGCGTTTCTTCAAGTTAGGGAATAGAAAAAAGTCACATGGGGCTAAATCCGGACTATAGGGAGAGTGAGGGATGCACTTCACGTTGAATTTTGCAAGATATTCAGCAACAACATTGGCAATATGCGACCGCGCATTATCGTGGTGCAGCATCCAGCCTGCTTCACGGAAATGTGGCACCCAATGAAATGTTCAGTATTTCAGAAAGTGATCTTAAGGTAATTCGTCGATCCTCTCTCACAATGGCAGCAGCAGTGTTGATGTTTTCTTCCTAAGAGCATTAGGGGAGCACCGGGTCCACCTTCCTTTGAAATTGATTGTCTTCCATCTTTAAACATTTTAAACTACTTTCGAGCTGTGCTGTAGGGAAGAACAGACTCTCCATAGTCCTCCTGTAACATTGTATAGGCCTCAACTGAAGATTTGTTGAGACGAAAGCAGAATTTCAAAGCAGCATATTGTTCCTCGCGTGTTACATCCATTGTAGCGGTAGGCAATATGTAAAATAGATGTAAAAAATGATGACCATTCTTTATTGAACAGCCCTCGTATTTTGATCATTAGTGGCAATTGTTAATTCTAAGCTCTATGGACCCTGAACTCATTTGGGCATCATTTGAACCATTACATTCTTCGTCTGATGTGACTTAACGTTGGAAGATGTAAATTAAAAAAGTGGCATTATCCTTGATGAAGAAGAAGAACAACAACTTCTACACTTTTATGCATGCAAAACCAGTTAAGGTAAATCTTTACAGCCATCGCAGAAAGGCCCACGTTTAGAATTTGGCGATTGAAAAAGGAGAGTATGCACCTGGAACGGTGTGGGTGTGATGGTAAGCATGTAAGCCGCGAACAAATTAGCCATGAATATCGCAGTAGCTAAGCTGTTGGTCACCTAATTTGCATATCATAATGCCGCCCCGTTTGCATATAAGAGCCCTACAGGGGCCAGCGAGTTAGGTTATAATTCTCTCAGAAAACTGCTCACCGTTGCGTATTATTTTCAGCCTTCCCTCCGACCGTATCGAAGAAGATTCCTGGAGAAGAGCGCCGCCGGATACGTGTAACAGTTTACTTTCTCTCTTGGAAGCTATACTTTTTGTTCCAAAGCTAAAACTCCTAAGGAAAAACGTACTGGACTGTGATAATTGCGGAATATTAAAAACATGTAGCTATTTTATGCTAATTTTCTTCAGATACAGGATGTAATTGAAACAAGATTCCCAATATAAAGCAACGATGTGTTGAGGTTATGCTAAAAACTTAGAAAAGGTGTTGAATTTTTACTTTCTCAATCACTATACGCAGAAAAGATATTGCATTCCTCCCAAAGACATGATATAGAGATTTTAGTGGAAACGGTTAAAAGCAACAACCACACCGACAACGCTGGTTGTGCAGGACGGCAAACGGATCATTTTCCAAGCAACAGCCCATGTTTGGAAACTCATGGTTTGAGCGCAGTAGACCATCAAAGTGTGGACCGTCCATACAACAAACAAACGGTATACAGTACAAAGCGGTTTGACATTACATCGGCGGCCCTGAGCTTCACGTACATGTTCCAAAAAGTGTGGTTGACCTAAAAGAATGATAATCGCTCTATGTGCAATGAGGCCCTCCTCTGATATTACAGCAGTAATGTACACCATGGTTTTCAAACTACCTCACACAGAATAGTCCAGTGGTATCAGATCTGGTGATCGTGCTGGCCATGGAAGTGGCCCGCCTCTACCAATCCATTGTTTGGGATATGTAACATTGAGGCAACTCCGTGCAATTCTCTCAAAGTGTTCTGGAGCTCCGTCGTGTTGCAGACACATTATCTGCCGAATGTGTAGTGAGACGTCCTCCAATAAGATAGGCAAAATGAAATGCGAGGTAGATAAGTTATGTCAGAAATTATTCCAGCCCGTAGGTTGATACTAAATGTGTGTTGTGACTTCGAATGATCTGCGTACGTGGATTTTCGTCCGCTCAAACATGAACTTAGGACATGTTATCACGAGGTCTACCCGAAAGTCCGAAGACGCCGGTCTCTGTCAACCCTGGAGCGATGGAAAACTCCGGGGGTCTTTCCTTGGGGCAATAAGTCCAGTCTAAAAAGCCCCCATCGACAACGTCAAGACGGCTGGAAGTGGAAGATTGCCGAATAACCTCGGTGGGGCCGCCTGTTGATCTAGCACACCTTCTACTAGCTCTGCAGGCTGGTACCCGGAACTTTTTAGACAACCCCTCTGACCCCTCCGGGCGGCCGAAGCCTGGCCGGAGGTACCCGAACTTCCGCGGGTAACGGGAACACACTGCTTCCTCGAGTCCAACCCAATCCGAACAACTCTCATTCAGGGAGGGGCTCGAATATTCAGCCATCAGAGGTACCGCGAGTGCTAAGGGCCCGCAGCGCTCGCACCACAGCAGCTGATTATGCTTTGATCTTTTTAAACTGCTGTCCTATTCAGTTGTTTCGTACAACGTCATTATAAGACTGTGAATTTTTTTGGCTGGAATGTGACGTCCTGCTTTGAAACATCTGACTCTCTACTCGGTTTCCTTTAATCCCTTGTTAAAAGTTAACCACTGGCGCGACAGCCCCAAGAGCACCAAGGCCTACCAATCCGACTGCCGGCCTCACGTCCACTTACGCACGGCAGAGGTGGATGATCATCCAACCGATATGGGGAGGAGATGTGGTCAGCATCTCGGCGTCCCCCAGCCGGAATGTTGGCTTTCATGACGAGGGCCGCCTACCTAGAGTAAGCTCCTCACTTTCTTCACGATTTTGAGGGGTCACTGGTTCTATACCTTGGACTTAAAATCCGCACCCCATGGGTGGTATCGAACCCGGGCCGTTTTCCGTGACCAGGTACCAAGGCATACTGCCTTAGCCCGCTACGCCACGGCACAGGACTTACTCCCTTGTACCTACAACGAAATGTGTAACGAAACGATATCTGCAAAGGCTCATATCAATTAAATTAGAGAACTAGAAAATATAAGCTTCAGGAATCGTTTCAGAGCCTGGAAATCAATTGTTCTTCCGCAATAAGCCTGTTTAGGGCAAGATACAGTATGACTAAAGAATTCAATGCCATAGCCGACTTTTGAATCACGGATCTCCCGGTTAAATTAACCTAATAGTGATATATGAATCTTGAGACTTAAGGACTTAGATCATAGTAAGTCGCTGCAAAAGGTACGTAATTTTGTTTTGTAATTTACGTCCTCCAACGTTAAGTCATATCGGACTGTGAAGGAAGTGGGTGAAGGACTGTGGAGTGCTCAAATGAGTTCAGGATCCAAGGAGCGTAGAGTTACCTGACATTCATCTTTCAGGATAAGGGAAAACCCCGGACAAATCTTATCCAGGTAACTCACCCTAACCGAGATTTGAACTCTTGAACGTGAGGCAGACACGCTACCATCTACGTTACCGAGGGGGGCAAATAACAGAGTTATGTATTTCATTGTATATAAGTACCTGGAAAAATACGAGTTAGTTGGTGTATTGCCATGGTAGCACAATGGTTACGAGCAACCGAGACCGAGAGACCCGTGGTTCAAATCCTGGCTATGATATTCAGTTTTTCAACCTGACTCTATCCAGTTTGAGAGGCTATTTAAACATAACGGAATTTAAGATATTGTTATGCTCGTTGCACTTTTGTTTTACCCGTGGAGTGAAGGCACTTTATTTCAGTTACTCTCTGTGTTATGAAACACACAGAAAAAAGTCTAAACTATAGGTATACTGAATTCGCAACAGCGAGAAAGATGCATTATTCGAAAACTATAGGAAACTGACATTTCTAATAATTTCTTCTGAAAGACAAGAAAGGGTTGTTAATGAACAACAGAGTCAAAGGCTCGATGAAGTTCCAAAAGGTTAGGCACGCCAGTAACAGATGTCTCGTTAAACTCGCAACAAAAGGGGGGGGGGTGAAGGAAGAATGCTACCCTTGTTTTAATAACGAATTTCTCCAATACCGGAGCATGCGGTTATATCTTGTGGGGATTGGTTTCAATTATAGAAAGATTATAGTTCTTTTGAACTCCCTCCTTCTAGTTCACCAGCAGTTTTCTCATTTGACAGGTGAGTTTGATACTACAGAGAAACAATTAGTCACTTTGACTCTGTTTTGGTAATCTTAAAACTCTCCAGCCATTTCAAGAAGGGTTGAGACTAAGATTTTTCCTGGTTTAAAGAAAATTTCATTACACTTCTTTGACTTTTGAAGTGAAGAGAAACAAACCCTCAGTGGACTGATAACTCTGTGTTTTCCAATTACAGCAGTCGATGGAACCGAAGTTGATCAAGGAGGAAGCTCCTGATCGTGACACCGGCACCTCTAGCTGCAGCAACAAGGAATCTGTAGCCCAGAGGGCCACGTCTAGACAACCGACATCTCCTGCATCCCATTCTGACGGCGGAGGGGTCAGAGTACCACGACAAAAAGGTAGGTATCCTCATTGTGTCCTGGTGTTCTTTATTTATTTTTGAGAAGAAGTTAATCTCTTTGCATTGCAGCCTGTGATTCAATCCAGTGCAACATCTGCATAATATTTGTTCTGTTTATTTATATTTGCGTAAACATGCACATTTTACATCTACTGTTATGTTTTTTCCAAGGATGAAAATGATTACAAATCTTATCCTGCGGCGAACATTACTAGAACAGACTTTTATACGGGAAGCGAACGTCGCTTACAAGGGAACTATCGCCATGCTCACATTTGTACGGGCTTGTCAGTTTGATGGCATCATCTCTGCTCTATGTGGGGCCAGTGTGCCAAAATTCGGGTGCGGAGAATAGCTGGAAGTACCCGAAAGTGAGTCCAGAATACGTGAAATATATAGGAATAATAACACAGCATTGCACGCGGTCTACACATGACATAGGTAAGCAGCGCCGTTCCTACACCGGCAACAGAGCTGATTTTTGATGTCCAGCAGCTTCTTGCAAGTGCTCCCATGTGGCACTTTTCAGTCATCAGTTTTAAGTGTGGTGGTTCTATTCCCCAGCAAACCTTTGGTGCACATGGTTTATTATACAGCAGGTATTGCGTAGCGGTGAGAGTACATAGTTACCTTGTTGAAAGTGGTTGAGGCGAGAGGTAAAGAATCACATATTTCCATGTAGGAAGAATGAACAGAAGACAATTGAAGACCTAAAAATAGAGTTTACTCACAATTTCTAAGGAACACCATAGACTCACTGGGTCACGTACCTTTAACCCAAGGGTGAGCTATCCAGTTCCGAAGAGAGAGATCTGTTGTTCTACACTCTCTTCCTTACCCCACAGGTGACGTCACTGACACCGCCACTACCAACCACAACACATTAACTTTCTCGAGAACACGACGATATGTCGAACCTAAACTTGTATTTACGTTCAGCCTCTCCGAAGGATTCAGCACAAGGATTTTGTAGTTTATCTCCCGTCAAGATACGGTTTAAATTAACATTTTTATTTTCTTATTATGAAAGGGATATGGGTAAATTGGTAAAATGCAGAATAGAAGATATAGAAACGCAGAAAATATGGGAAGTCTAGAGAAAATGAATTCATTACAGTTTACAAACTAATAAAGAGAAACTGGGGACGGGAAGCATACGTAGATTACTGCAATAGACAAGAGAGAGAAGGGCTAGCTTGGATGAGAACAGGAACAATATTCCTAAGAGGGATAAGAGGTAGGGAAAGGGCATTAGTGACTTGTTTGGTGGAAAAGAAAGTATAGAACACTCTGTAACAGAATGCGAGGAGGTTGCAATATGAAGATGAACGGTTTGGGAGGAAAAATGTGAGAAAGTAGAGAAGAGGATACTAGCTATAAAAATGTTAACGGGCAGGGAGAAAAAGAAGGTAAGAAGTATTGGTGAGTTCTTGCAGAAAGTAAAAGAAACGGGCAAGAAATGTAAAGAATATTAGCAAGGATGTGGGTGGAGGGACGGGGGAGAAGGGGCTAATTAAGTAACAAGGAGGCATGGAGGTTAAGAGCTACTGGCAGAGCAGAAAACCAGGGTGTCATGTAAGCCAAAGTAGCAACAAGGTAAGGACAAATATGTGTAGCCTAAAGTTGTGAATTGCAAAATTTTGGAGTACGCACAAGAAATAATTCATTCAAAATATGATGAAAATCACTTTATGTTATTATGACGTACAAGTTAGTCCAGAGTCCATAGAGCTTAGAACTAACAGACTCTTTCAGGATAAGGGAACACTTCCAAGGTTAATTCCTATCTGACGATGAATGAAATGATACTCAAACTAGCCCAGGGTTCATAGAACTTAGAGTTACCAGACGTGCTTCTTTCAGGATAAGGTAAAACCTCCAACGTTAAGTCATATCAGTCGATTAATGAAATGATTCTTAAATTAGCCCAGGGTCCATAAAACTTAGAGTTACCAGACATGCTTTTTCAGCATAAGTTAAAACCTGCAACGTTAAGCCATATCAGTCGATGAATGAAATGATTCTTAAATTAACCCAGGGACCATAGAGCTGAGAGTTAGCAGACATTAATATTTCAGGATAAGGGAAAACCTCCAACGTTAAGTCATATCAGTCGATGACGTTCAAGAGGTCCCAAGTTCAAATCTCGGTCAGGGTGAGTTACCAGGATAAGGTTTTTCCAGGGTATTCCCTTATGCTTGAAAGTCAAATGTCGGGTGGGTGTAAGCTCCAGGACACTGGACCTAATTGAGCATCATTTCACCCATTTCATTCACCGTCAGATATGACGTTGGAGGACGTAAATTAAAAAAAATTCGAGGAATGAAATTGTATTCAAATTAGCCCAGGATACATAGAGCTTAGAGTTAGCAGAAATTCATCTTTCAGGATAAGAGAAGCTCCAGAGAACCGTATCCAGATAACTCACCCTGGCCAAATACTAACTCGGGACCTCTTGAAGGTGAGGTAGACATTTGAATATTCAAAGTTTTATAATTTTCTCAAGTAGGAAGTGTTACGCATTTTCTCCTCATGATGATGAAATTTCAGAGCCATTCTACAAGTGGAAGTCAGCAAACAAACCTTGAATAACATAAAGCAAATAAGAATAGTTTATACAAGAGTAGAGAAATTCATGTGAGTGTAATACATTAGACATTTCTTTCTTCAAGCCTCACTAACTGAAAATTAACTTCGTTTGTTCTACCCTGTCAGATTAGGTTTAGCACGATGTAATAAGGTGAAAGCCTGTGACAAAGATTAGCTCAATGCTTTCTAGGCAAGAGCGTGGCCTTCTTGTGTTCTTCAACTGTCAATAGTTTTTTTGCAATTATTTCTGTTAGGATACACAAAAGATTTATGATTTTCTACACTTAAACTCTTGTTGTACTCATTCTTGTGTAAAGTATTATTAGGAATAGTTATTCTTCTGGCTAGTCTATGTCAGTCAAGATAGAAATATGAAGAAATTGTCATATATGAGATATTTTCTTCCAAGTAGAACGAGAATAAGGAAAATATATGAGGCTTAAGATGCATTGAAATTGTTTAACAGTCAGTTGGTATGTGATTGCTTTGAAATTTGGTTCCATTTGCATGGCCAGGACATAAAAAAGCGAACGACTTCCTAGCTTTCAGTTTGAAAAAAGTGTAAGCATTTGAAAGTACAAACAATATCTCGAAAATGTTCTGTTTGCTTTAGCAGATCTATACTTTTTAAGTATTTCTACAACATTTAAGACATGCATTTTATTTGTGATCAAAATATTTGAAATATATTTTCTCTTAACTACGAAGATATGAAGTTTCGAAGACTTTTTTATGAAAGGTGATTTGGATGTGGGAATTTTGTTGAAAACATTCATTTCGCATCTTCGTGTTCAAAGATGTTTAACTTAAACATTTAGTTAGGTATTTAAGTTTGATTTGTTATGCTGTTCACTGACACATACAAAATACACGAATATTTTTCTAAAATCGCCTCCCAGACTCACGGAGTTTCAAAACATGTATATCCAATGAAATTGTGATATCGAATGTTGGGTTGGGATACAAATCTAAGCTTCTTTACGTGGTACCAAAGGTAAAAAATATTTAAAATTTGCCTTTGACAGGAAATGTTCACTTTAGCTTTATGGCATATGCGCAAAAGTATATCCGGATTGCAAAATAATAATAATACCACAAACTGAGAGTTATTTTGACTTTTATTAGCACCTTACTTTTTGACATAAAATAAAACATCAAACGCACGTTATTACCAGCGACAGCTGAATGTTTCGGCGAGTAACGCACGACTGGCAACTTCAAATACAGATATCTACAACTGTTCAAAGCGTTAAATATTTAAAAGAATGACTGTATCAAAGTAAACGGTTTGTCCCTGCACAGTCAAACCAATAACCGTTGTGATATAGCGGAACACTGTAGCAACAAAGTGGCGGATTTTGTATGTCTGCCTTACGTACGGGAGACAAAATCAGCAAAACTATGTGCTGGGTGTTTATTGTTGGCGCTATTAAGGTACCTCTTATTAACTTTAATGTCAAGATCAGGCAGTGGAGGCGCATCACTTCATTCTCGAATTTAGAAGTTCTACCTAAAAATCGTGGAAATTGCAAATTGTGTGTACTAAAGCATGGAAGCGCATAGGAAAGAATGTTTACGTAAACCTATCGCACATACTCGGCGAGACAGTTTATGTACTCTCTGTTCATTTGCAATGTCATACATACGCAGACACGAGGAATCATATAACTATAACGTGATTGAATATTTTAACAAGGAGAAAGAAGAAGGAGACCAAATCCTTTTGTGTCAAGCAACAAAAAGGACGGCTGCAATGCTAATTTACATTTATTTGGCTAACCTTTCATATCAGACACGGAGCTTCCAAGTGCCCTATTTATATTTATTTACTTACTATATGCCAGATTCCTAATATAGTGTGATCCATATAAACCTGAACCATTCCAATAGGTCAATGATAGGACATACGTGCAACTTTGGGAGAATACAATACACAATCTCAGAAAACATGTTGGAAGTGTCCTCCACCAGCATTTATACATGTTTGCACTGGTCTCATCATATTCTCTGAAGTTTTACACAGAGTATCCTCGCCAATGTTACTTATTTCGGTTCGAATGGATTCCTTGAGAACCTCAATTGTCCGTGGCCTTTTCTTGTACACTCTATTTTAGATACCCATACAAGAAAACATCCGGTGAGGTTAGGTCAGGGGATCTGGGGAGCCACAGACTTTTGAGATTATTCGTTTATCAAAGAAACTGGTTACAAGTTCCATGGTGTCATTAAATGTGTGGTACGTTGCTCCATCTTGCTGGAAATAACCTTCTCTCAATTCGATATCATCCAGCTTCTCCATAAATGTCTTGAAGATACTCATATAAACTTCAGTGTCTACAGTCGTATCAAAGAAAATGGGATCAACGATCCATAGCTGCTGGTGGAGGACACTTCCATTTTCTCTGAGATGTAAATAGTGTAATGTAATCTCCCAATTGTGCATTATATTCTCTTAAAGTTAAACTTGTGTCCTTTTATTGGTTAAGAAGTTATGGCCTATTGAAATGGTTCAGGTTTATATGGATCGCAGTGTAATACGTTCTTCTATTAACCAACAGAACAAGCGAATGCAGCGCTCGTCGTGTAAAGTCAATACGCCTCTAGGCTGTGTCGTGTAGTAAATAAAGATCTTCAAGCGGAAGCAGTCTACCAGGGGATAAAATATATGAATCCTAAAGTAATTTACTCCTATGTGCGTCAGGTCACGTAACCTCGAGGGCACCTAATAAAGACAGTGTTTAACTAAAAATTGAATGAGATTTACTTCTGAGCATTTTTGGAGAGTATAATACTTTAATGCTAACTGTGTAACTATAAAGGTATGCAATTAAGAGGAACGGTACAATAAAAACATCAATTATTTCTCACAACGAACATCTGGCATTTTTTGTTATGAATACTATGGAGTAAAAATGAATTATATATTATACGTATGTAATTTTAAGCGAGAAAAGGTATATTATTTATCTATTAATTATACATATAGATTTTTCTTCGAATGGAAAAACAATCCAAATAGGTACACATTTCGAACCTTGACGAGTTGGTAGAACGTCGAATGTTAGCTGCATTCATAGCAGTTTGTTTTGAATTATGGCTTTCTCTGCATTGCCAACCATTAGAACTTTTTCGGTGTCTCCAAGGTGTGATAACGGCTGTTCTTGAATAGTTTACCTCATATTTAGATTTAAGTTATTTCAAATATGTTTCACTGTGATAACATTTTGATTACTAAAGATAGTTAAATAAGCCAAGCGAAGCGTAATATGCAACACTTGAATTGTATTTCAATTTCAGATATTAATTTCTAATTTTTCGTTCCTCCATACTAGCCGTGTATAGGCTAAGGGTTTGAACAGATAGAATCAACATGAAGAATTCAATTTCATGGCCGGAATTTGAACCACGTATCTCCCAGTTTCCGTGTGGTCGCCGTCATGACTTAACATTCTCCAACTGACTCGTATGTTTCCCTGGTAAACCACTAGGGGCTCTCGTATCGAGACACACCGTTTGCGGTGACTTACTATTGTAAGTACTTGTTTCCCAGGCTTCATTGTTAAATAATTATTATTAAGTTAATTGATGGAAACCAGTTGTCCCTCCATAATAGCCATTTATAGGCTAAGGTTTTGGATAGATAGAATCAACCTAAAAATATTCAATTTCATGGCCGGGATTTGAACCACGGTTTTGAATCCCAGCCACGGAATTCCATTTTTCAGGCTGACTCTATTTATACTGGTATTGTGTAATTTTTGAAACAAATATTGAATTATCGTCTTAGACATTTATTTAATCCCAAACTTGTAGCAATACAAGCGGTAAAGGAAACAGGTGATATCTCTCGAACATATACATGAAATGTCGCTAAAATACTATACAATATAACCAGTTTGTATTAAAATTGCGAAAGAATCCATCTTAAACCGTGGAATTTTCATGTTATTCCTTAGTCAAGCCCTTTTGTGCGTCTGTATATTTCGCCTGTAGGGTAGTTTGACCCGCGTTACAGCTAAAGCAGTGAAGTTGCCTGCACAACAGGAGTTTAAGCTGAGAGCCATTCAGCGGAATATGTACGTCCACCGCGTTGCTGATTTGTAGAAGTAAATCAAACGTAATCCTAAGAAGTGATGTGATGATACAAAGTATGTCATCGGGTATTAGAGTAAATTGAGGGCACAGGCAGTATTTCCCGAGCCAGACGTTACCCATAATGCATGTCGAGGTTTTCCCCCATAAATGGCAGCATTTTTAATACGACCACAAAAATGTTGGCATGCTCAGAGCGGTGTCCATGTTAGTGCGCGGTTTAACCCCATCCTACGGTTTATAATTCAGAGGTTTGTCTCCCTCACACCCCTTTGGTCACTGAGGTCTCGCCCCCCCCACCCTTTCCGCTCCACTGCTGTATCTTTTCTCACAGCCCAACTCTCACCTCCCCTTATTATTACCCTTTACTCTCTCGTATCCTTATCTACCTCCTCCAACCGACCCGAATATGTAATTTGCATTTTTTCCCCTCTTTCCCTCCCTGTGGATCCAATGGGGCGCGTGAGATTAGGCCTCGCTTGCAAATAGCTTTCAGCTGTTTAAAGAGAAAATAACGTGGCAAAGCTCCCTTTTCTGAGATTGCCTGATTATTCTTTTTTCGTTATAAGTTAAGGATGTGAAAGGAAGGAAATTACATTACTTAATTTTTTTTTCTTTTTAGCCTTTGGGGCATGCGCTCGCTCTAGTCATTGTGGTGATGACTGGGTTTAACTAAAAGTAATCATATTGAAAGCTTAAGCAGGGAGTTGTGGTTATCAGAAAATTGTGAGAGAAGCAATTTTCGCTTATTTTTTCATTAATGGGTTTATCTCGAAGGCTCCACCCGCTGTCACCTAACTAATAATAATAATAATAAGATGGTGTGATTTTTTAAAAAATTCAATCCTTTCTGAAGGAAATGAACTTAGAACATCCCACCACAAGAATAAGATTTTGTTTGTAGATAATACGTTTTCTTTATTTAATTAAACTGAGTAAGATCATAATTAGCGAACCGCTTAGGGGAGTTTTCCTTTGAAATGTGAACTCACTATTAGCGTTATCACATCTTTACCGGAAGCTTCAAGTTCTCTCTTGTTTGGAGGAGTATTGTAGAAGCTGTAATAATCTGTCACTTGATAAACTTGGTGATTGTTTGAGTTAATTGATGGAAATTAATCATTAGTCGTATATAGGCGAAGGTTTTGAATAGAGTCAACCTTAAATACATTCAATCCCATGGCAGGGATTTGAACCACGGATCTCGGATCTCCTGGTTTTGTTCCAGTCGCTCTTACCCATTGAGCTACCATGGCCAACGTGCCGTTCTGACATTAAATTCTCCAATTGACTCATACGTATTTTCCTGTTAAATCACTAGGGACTCTCGTATTCGAGATACACCGTTTGTGGTGACGTACTGTCGTAAGTATCGGTTTCTCCGCTGTACGTTTCTTATCTATGACTTTTTTGGATGCCGGGAGAAGGTTGGTTGCAACCTTCACAAGGAACGGCGAGCGGTACGAAGTTCCTAGCTCTGCTGATGACCGACCAATCTCACCATAGGCATTCCTTGGTCGCTAGGCGTATTGTAGATTGGTTGCTTTTCTCTGCCTCCATTTCGTTTAACCGTCAAAAGCGTCGGCAAATCTGAGAGTGTGACGCTGTTACGTGGAATTTTCGTTCTATAGGTGCTGTTCTCGGCGTAGGGGCGGCGATGTTGCCGCCTGTCCCCACAGAGGTTTGTGTTGAAACTCGTGAGGTTTGTGGATGAACGAAGAAACCTGGCGGCGGGATGAGCAATCTTTAACCTTCAGCACGCGTTAAGGACTACAAGTGTATTGCACTTTTTGAGCACATTCGTTGGTCACTCTCATCTCCCCCTTCCCTCAACGGATTTACCTACAAAATGCTAACTGTAGGCTCCGTGTGTTAACTGCTCGACCTCTACCTCTACTTTTCTCCTTACAGCTAAGAATATTTGATTGCCTATTTCGTCTCTGTTATTGTGCTTATTCGAGGACAGAGGAAAAAAAAAAAAACCATCGTCATTGAGAAGTTGAAAAAAAGCTTTCAAAAACAATGTTGTAATCATTAATATTTTTAAAACAAAACTTGCATGTACATACCTGCGATTCTGTACATGCACAAATGTTAACTCTACATTTACGTTTTCAGATGTCACAAGAAGTTATTGAACTTGTGAAGGCACACGTTATGTATAGGCTGCGCATAGCATATTAAATTGGAGATAGCAAACATAAAGGACATGTGAAAGAGGAAAGAGTGTTTGACAATCAGCGTTTCCAATGAACATGGGAACTCGGCATATGGAATGTCGCACTGCTCGATAAGGATCTAAGCCTTTTTACATTCTACTGTGTCTCCCTCAGCAGTAGTCTCCCCACAAAGTTGTGACATGACATCCCACTCTGATAATGACTGCCGTGCCATGCGCTCGCTTGTTTATCCAAGATGGAGGAGATTGCGTCCCGCTTTAACATGGTAGCCACACTAAGAACAAATGGGGAGATTAATGCCCGTAAACGGCAATACTTTCCCACATAAATAAAACAAATGTTTAAGTTTCCCTTGTTTTCAAAATTACAGTTATGTGGTTTTGAAATTTGTTTCTTTAATTCTCAAAAAAATTGAAAGAGTTTTAAGACAAGGTGATTCTGTAAGTAATATCTATTCATAATTGTTATAGAGTAATAATTAAAGAAATGAGACATGAACTGGGATGCAGTATGGGAGATAAAAGTATTAATACGGTATGTGTAGCAGATGATGTCATACTTGTGGCAGAAACGGAGAATAATTCAGAAATACTTGAAAACAAAAGGATAGTACAGGTACGAATTTCAATTATTTAGACGTTAATAGTACCGGTGAGGAATATTTGGCCCAAGAAATTAACCATAAAGTCGTAAAAGCAACAAAAAATATCTGGTTGGGTCAATGAATTAGTATTGAGAAATAAATACATGAGAAAAGAAACAAAAGTCAAACTTTAGGAAGCAGTAGTTCAATCAGTGATGTGGTATGCCTTGGAAACAAAAGCAGAGACCGTAAGAATACAACGAATGATGGAAACAATTGAAACGAAGGTTCTAAGGGGAATAACTGGACAGAGTAAGAAATGAAGAAATTAGGGAGTTGTGTAAGATCCAACAAAGGAGGAGTAGAATGTACTTGTATCTAGAATGTCTGACGAACGAATTGTAAAAATAGTGAGAGATAGTAACCCAAAAAGAAGAACTGCAGGGTGATTGAGAAAAAAATAAAAAGGGATTTTGATTCAATCATAGAACAGGTGATTTTATGTAAAGAGAAGAAGATCATTCATAATAGGTTACAGGCCTCAGGCTGACAGTTTACATAGACGCGTAGATGTCCCTAAAGTTCTAAGCTCGGATATCTGACATCTCACTAGGGGAGCTGACTAGAGAGACCGATGAACGATTCATCGACCAAGCAGTCCTCTAAAACCCACGAGAAATACTCTTTCTTTTGAGCAAGTGTTAGCACCTCCATATGCTAGGAAACCTAGACCTGAAAGGCCCGCCTCGGTAGCATAGATGGTAGCATTTCTGTCTCACATTCAAAAAATCCCAAGTTCGAATTTCAGCCAGGGAGAGTTATCTGGGTAAAGTTTCTGGGGTTTTCCCTTATCGTGAAAGATGAACCTGGATATCCCCTACGGTCAAGCCTGGAGGTGGTTCTGGGCTGGTATGGGTTTGTTTTGGTAGCAATAGGACAGGGATTTGTGAAAACAGAAGGATTATTAAAAGGAGCAGTATCACAACATCCTCCAACGTCATGCCAAACCATCTGGGATGCGGTTAATTGGCGAGAGTTTCATTCGGCAGCAGGACAGTGACCCCAAGCATACATCTCTGTAGAAGATACGTTGAACGAATGGAAGAGAGACCAAATTTGAAGATCATGGTTTGGTCCCTCATAGTCCGGACTGCAATCCTGTACTACTTTGGAATCACGTGAATAGAGAGGTCAGAAAGAAAAATCTGACTAACGTAAATGTATTGTGGAGTCATGTATAAAACATATGAAGATATATTTCTGAAGATACACTGGCGCACTTAAGAAAAAGGATGACCAGAGTTTGCAAAGCCGTAATTAAAGTTTCATTAAGTATACTGTTATGACTATATATTACATCTCTTGTATTCCATTGTTTCAAGAAATCCTAAAAATGAGGTGTGTTCAAAAAGTCTGGGCGGTAGTATATAATAGATGAATAAAGGCTTATGGCACAGGAAAATTACTCTTTAATTCACTGCAAGTAATATGTTTGAGGAAGAAAATAAGCAATATCCCAGAAATATTTAACACCAGAAAAGAATTATTTATTATAAACTGTGCATTTTAACGTAATGCATATTTTATAGTTACATTTTAAATTTTATAATGTATACAAAAGCCATCCAGAATGCAGAGGACTTCATAGGACATTCCGAGGAAATTTAAGACTTAAATTTCATTTGCTATGGACATATACTTAATATATGTTATTTTAATCAATGATAGTAAAGACCTTTTGAGTAAATTAATCTTTTTGAAAGTTTAAACAGGCACAGAATAGTTAGAGTAGTGGATTATTAACTAAAATAAGAACGGAAGCTTTCCTGGTGACGATCGCTCAAGTTTTTCTTGGGAAACAAGCCAGGTGTAAAGACGATTAGATATCGACAATTTGGGTCTAATCGTCTTTTCACCTGGCTTGCTTCCCGAGAACAACTTGAGCAATAGCGATAACTACTCGGTATGTCCAGAAAGTAAGTTCTGTTTGGTAATAAAATTAAACTGTGTAAAGATACAGAAAAATTATTTATTGCACAAAATTCTAGAACTCTTAAACTACTTTTCCACATAACTGCCGAAATTTTATAGGCATTTCTTATAGCGAGGTACAAGTTTGTGTATACCTTCTTCATATAAGTTTGCAGCCTGTGTCTTCTAACAGTTGGAAATATTTTCTTTCAGCTCTTCATCATTGATGAAGTGTTGACCGCCAAGAAAAGATTTGAGATGCAAAACAGACGAAAGTCGCTAGGAGCGAGGTCAGGGCTGTACGGGGGGTGTTTTTTTGTTTTGTAACTTTACGTTCTCCAACGTTAAGTCATATCGGACGATGAATGGAATGGGTGGAATGATGCACAAATGTGTCCAGGGTCCATGGAGCTTAGAGTTACCCGACATTCGTATTTAAGGATAAGGGAAAACTCCGGAAAAAACCTTATCCAGGTAACTTACCCTGACCGAGATTCGAACTCGGGACCTCTTGAACGTGAGGCAGACACACTACCATCTACGCTGCCGAGGCGGGCACAGGAGGTAGTCAAACACATCTCAGCCAAATCCCTGTAGGATGTTTTACGTCGCATTTGCAGTATGTGGTCGTGCGTTGTCGTGAAGAAACACAACACCTTTTGATAGCATTCCTCGGCGCTTATTCTGTATTGCGCGGCGCAATCCTAGCATTCAGAAAACGGATCACAGAATCTGATTTCACACGCGGTGGGATTTTCATTCAACACCGACATTGTAAACAAGCACAACAAAGCGTACGTGGCTGACAGCGATCTCACAATGGCGCACGTTTCTTCTCCTTGATGCAGAGCGTCTACCGTGCATGTGCGGAACTGCGATCGCAGCGCTGCAGCGGAGATACATTGAAACAGAAGTTACTTACTGGACGCCCCTTGTATTTTGTTATGGCACCCTCAGACACGATACCACCCTCCGAACGTGCAGTGAAATATCTTGGTGACCATTTTGATCGACATGGAGTACACATATCAAAAGCAAACTTTACCAAGCCGATGCTCGTCTTCATAAGTTGTATCCCATCCTCAACCTGAAGTCCTCTCTACGAGTTGAATGTACGCTGCTACCATACAAGAGTATTCTACAACCACTTCAACCAGTGAGCGTTGGACATATCATTAATGAATACATCTCTACAAAGACAAGAAGTGTTTTCTGCTCACCTTCTTCATGTATCAGGTGCTTTATTCTTTCAACTGGGACGCCGCCTAAATGCTACACCAAGACTGAAGGCACACTTTATTTCTATAAACTGCTGAAGCTTACATTTCCACTAATCAGATTACTTTGCTTGACTACTCCAAAACGAGTATCCTCTTTCCCTATATTCTATAATATTCTATATATGTAGTTTTGTAATTTGTATAGCATTAACTGTGTTGATCAATTGAAATAAAAATAAAAAAGACACTATGCCTGTGTGTTTACGAACAGGCAACGGTTTATACATCTCACGGATCGTCAACTGTTAACGCGACTTTCAAATGTCAAAATGGCTGAAAGGTTTGTATACCGTGACTTGTGAGGTTAAGTTTCATTCATGTGCTAATGTAGGCCTGTGTGTTTTAGAGAATCAAACAACTTGTTTTATTGCTTTTAATAGTTTGTTTTATTCGTGAAATAGTCTCTAGAAATGCAGCTTGTGGTTTTGAACTTCCCTAGATAGATGCAAAACCACTCATGACATGACTTATGAAAAGAGTGCTTTCGCACCTTTGTAACATGCTGAACCTTAACAGAAATATGCATATGTGTTTTTGTTTTTGATTTATGCTTTTCAAGAACAAGGGAGACAATAGGTTATACAGAAATAAACGATGTTAGAGAAATATATCAGACCATAAAAACAGCAGTTTTCAGGGGCTGCTGGTGCCTATAGCTGAAGAGCAAACTGAAACAGTAATAGAATCTGAAGAACGCAGCATGTGGTCGTCTGGAACTGAGTTACACGTAGATACTGTTTTATGGCGAGGTATGAAATATTGTCAATTTATTTGTTTGTGATCCCTCGCACCGGACAGAACTGTGATGGATTGGTAACGACCTAGGGGGCATTCACTCACTGTCCAGTTACCCACATGCACTGCCTTTTTTTTATTTCTTCATATCTCTGCCATTGGCTCATGAGGATTGTGTCGTTACATTAACCAAATATATATGTATGTTGTAAAGCAGTGAGTGTCGAGTGAAAGGCAAGCTCCAATTGATATGTTGTACAGGGCTCTTCAAAAATAATGTACCCACCCAAGAGCTTTCAGGAAATCTATCGTGACAGATGGTTAGACGGTTTACTAGTTTCCTTATTAGCAGGGCTCGTGCAAGCGTACTTAAAGTCTTAAAATGATCGAACACACCAAACCACATTGTATAATAACTACATTAATCATATCAAGCGAGATGGCACAGTGGAAAAGTGTGCGACTCGCATTCGACATGTGGGGAAATAATTCGGGAAAGTAGAATCGAAACTAAAGCAAAAAAACCAGATGCCAAAAAGTAAACAGCATTTCGGCTTACTCAAAAAAAAAAAAAAAAATATATATATATATATAATAAAAATGTATGTCTAAATATACATTAAGACACTATAACACTGTAGTTAATCCAGGGTGCCTCTATGGGGCAGAAATATTAATTTTGAACAGAACAACAAACATCAAAATATAGAAAAAGAACGTAAAGTTATTAGAAAAAAATTTAGATCCACAAGTCGTGGGTGAGAAATACAAACTTAGAAGTAAAAAGGGAATTAAAAATTATACAGACAGACATCCATCATGATATTAGGAAACAAAGGTTAACATTTTATGGATTTATTAAGCGATTGACTTCAAATAGGCTCACAAAACAAATTATGAAATTTTAAGAACATAGAAGTAAAGCACAAGTAGACACTATGAAATGGATTGGTGAAGTAAAACTGATTTAAAATTGGTAAGAACCACTCAAGACGAAATCCTAGACAGGGACGTCTTTAGAATGAAGGTGCAAGTTGACCAAAAGGACAAACTGAAGAAAAAGACTAGAACAACGTGGAAGGACGAGAGAAAGAAAGCACAGAACAAAAGAATGTTCATAGAAGAGTTAAGAAACTTCTCTAAGTGCTTTACATAGTCGTACATAGGTTCACTTGTTAAAAAAGCTGATATTTTTATTAAAGCACTACGATATTACATAAATTGGACTGCCCACTCTAAGTCCAAAGGTTAAAATCAGAGTCGTCTATATAACAAAAAGAGTGGGGGGACGCACACCTAAATTTTTTTTCCAGATGCTGGAGAACCGATCAGAACTTTGCACGTGTATATTCGCCTTCCTGCTTTTGCTGTCCTCATCATGTGTACGACTTTTTATCCATTCTTTTCTTAATCCTCTGGGTTCCACATATGTACTTGAGGTCGTTATAATAGTCATAAATGTTGTTTGAATGTATTTTGAATGTAAGTATATATTTTGTATTTTTGCGGTATTCTGAATGTTAAATTAAGAAAGGTAATGAATTTAAAAGAGTATTAATAATATTATTAGTAACGGGAATGCGTCCCCCTCCGAAAAACAGTGGGGGACGGCGTACATCCGCGTTCCCCTTCCACTACGGCCCTGGTTAAAATTAATATTACTAGTATAAAATAAGACTGAAGACGAATGTGTTCAAGATATGTTTGAAGCCTCAGTGCAAAATATGGAGATACAGATATAAATTTATTTTGAATAAAAATAAAAGAGTCATTTTATTTAATAGGCTAGGAAGTATTTACATGATGTATTACAAAATTTTTATACTCATGTTTTTGTTTTCTAAAATAGAGAATAGTCATTACTATGGTTCAGATTGCACAGTTAATATGCTGCCCCCAGTGTGTTTTCTATAATCAAAAACCTGTGAACGACATTATTTGTGAATGTGTTATCTATTGTGCCTAAACGCAAACTTGATTCTAGAAAATCGAAATGCTTTCTTCTATGATGAAGACGACAGAGTGCTCCGTGAGCTCTTAATTCTGTCTTTTAGAATATCTACGCATGTGTTACGTAATAAGCTACAGGACGAGACTGGTCCGCGATAACATGTGAGACTCCTATTCGGATACCCCGAGTTTGACCTTAGTTTTTCATTGGTTTTCCCTGTCCAGTAGGCATTACTGGAGAGATTCATCTAACAGAATTTTCTTTTCATAATTTCCCTTTCATTTCGTTCATATATGTTTTGGAATTAGTAGCATTTGTGGTATTATCAATAAGTAGTGTCGCCGAGGCATTGTTGTGCCGCAAGCCGCAGTCGGCGCGTGGGCGCAAAGCTAGACGCTTGCCGAGAGAGAGAAACAGAGAAAGGAAGAGACAGATAGTTTCGTCTTCCTCTCTCTGTTTCTCTCTCTCTCGGCAAGCGTCTAGCTTTGCACCCGCGCGCCGGCTGCAGCTTGAGCACAACAATGGCTCGGCAACTACTTTTGTTTGCAATTAATATTTTAGGAATTAATTGGTACGTTGAATCAAATAACGGATAAATCTCACGAGAGAGAGAAAGAAAGAAAGAAAGAAAGAAAGAAAGAAAGAGAGAGAAAGAAAGATGGAAGCAACTAAGGAAAGATAAATCAGTGTTGAATAAAACTTCAGATTAAATTCTTGGAAAACATTAAGTTTGAAAAACGTTATTACTCAACATTTTAGGAACTTCTAGTCACCTAGTAAGCGACTCTCATTTTTTTCTTGTATTTATTCTGTCTCGTTTTAACAAGGTTATTAAATTCTCGCTTTATATTGCACCAAAAAGGAAACATTTATTTTTAAAGTTGTTTTTAAAAGAAAAGATGAAAAAGAATGAAAACAGAGATAACAGATAAAGAAATTTTCAGCATAAAAGAGTTCACACTTGGCTTAAAATACATTTTATGCGGCAAATAAACATATTTAGCCAGGTGTGTTTATTGGTGCTGCTTCAGAAAACTCTAAACATATGAATGTAGTGCAAAAGTATAATTTCTATAGTAAGTGTACTCAAACCTTTTGTTATTAATCGGAAGATCAAAATGTAATTGAATTTATGATTAGATTTTTCATGGAAAATACGTTAAGTGAAAATGGAATAAGAATCGAAAGGGATTATGACGGTAGAATATCTCATTAAAACGCGAGTTCTCACAGAAAAAGATTGCAGATCAATGTGCAAAAGGAAACCGTGGGGAACCATTCAAGATGTACAAAAGCGGGTAGTGAAGTACTGAACGTATCGTTGTACAGGAAGCTCTGATCGAAATTTGATGAAAAAGATACAAGTTTGAAATCCGAAGACGAGAGGCAATACTTGGGAATTAGCAGTTTTTACTTTTTATAGTAGCCTCCTACAGCAGATAAGAGGAGGTTTTTAAAAATTCCAGATCGAAATCTAATATATAATACATGTCTACAGAACCTCTGCATCTAGTAGTTTTAGAAACAGTTCCTATGTGTACCTCTTTGTGCCTCTGTCAGCATTAATTCTTAAAAGAATGTTAGAATTTAGCAAATTTTGTATCTAAAATCAAAGTTCTGAAATGAAGGCCTAAAAAAAGTCCCCTAAGCCGAAACTACCGTGCACATAACGTATGTTGGATGTGTCTTACTTTCCGAAAATTTGATCTTAATAGTTTTTAATAAAATGTCATACATTTAAAATATTTGCATGATTAAATAAATGAACTATATTGAATTCTTTTGTCAATTACCATTTAAGTAAGCTGTATTCTGATCGACTTTGATTTAATAGGGAAACCGTTAGAAATATACAAAAAACGTACTGCACAAAACCATTTTTACAAATCATTAATATATATTTGTATTTATTCATCCTTTTGATCATAGTACATGATATAGGACACGTCAAGTACTTATAACTAAAAATTATACAACAAACATATACACAACACAAGTTTAGAAATGAAAATTCAGAAACTGTATGTACAATATAATAACAATTTATCTGTAGTTGACATATTCACAAAATTCACCTATACTATAAAAACAATGTTCTACTAGGAACTTTTTCACACAGCATTTAAATTTAGGAAGTGCAGATATGCTCTTTAGGTGTTCAGGTAGGCCGTTATAAAGGCAAAGCCCAGTATATATAAAGCTTTTACCAAACAAACTGGTGTTATGGGGGATTATACTTATTTGCTCTTTTCTTCGAGTATCATGATTATGTGTTTGTGTATTAGTGGAGTATAAATGGATATTTAATTTAACAAGGGTTACTATTTCTTGGATATACAAGCAAGGTAGAGGCAATATTTTCAATTCTTGAAAAAGTGTTCTGCAACTAGTTCTTTTGTTTACCTTTAGTATGGTATGTATAGCTCTCTTTTGTAATCTAAATATGGTAATCGCTTTTTCGCAGTTCCCCCATAGTATTATACCATAAGAAATGATACAGTGAAAGTATGCATAGTACAGGGATAAAAGTGCTTCTCTATTCATTACCTTGGACAGTATAAACAGGGGAAAACAGAATATGCTAAGTTTTTTTTTAAGAAATTTCGTTAATGTGAATATTCCACTTCAAGTTTTTATCTAGATGTAGACCAAGGAGATTTGTGATTTCAGAGTAACCAATATATTTATCATTTAGTATTATATTAGGGCCACTACTTTGGATACCATGTATATTTTGAAAATAAATAGCCACTGTCTTTTCTGCATTTATTACTAATCTGTTTGCTTCAAACCACTTGATTAGTTGATTTGTTACCAGTTTTATATTATCATCTAGAGAATAGAAATTTGGCCCGGTTAGAAAAATACTGGTATCATCAGCAAAAGAAGTTAAATTACAGTTCTTGATAAAACACTCTAGATCATTTATGTATATCAGAAAAAGTACTGGTCCGAGAATTGATCCTTGCGGAACACCATATGTTATAGATCTTTTGAGGGACTGTGAGGTATGAAAGTCATTTGTTTTTTCATCTACTTTTGTAACTTCTACAACCTGTTGACGGTGTGTTAAGTAGGATTTGAACCATTCATAGGCTACACCTCTTATTCCCACTGAACTTAACTTTCTTAACAGAATATAATAGATATGGTGTTACATCGTGAATCTAACATGGCCGGTCTCTTTGGTTTAGGAGTAGTTTGTTTTGTCTCAAAGGGCTTCGAGTTCGAATCCCGGCGAAGTTGAGTTATTGTATAATATTGTCACCCTGGTGGTAGGCTCTCGAAGCCGATGAAAAATGATGGCTGATCGTTACCGGAAATGAGAGACAGTTGAGGGTAGAGTTGGGAAAAATAAACAGTTTAAGGTTAGCTAGCAAACTGTAATGGTGACCAATGTATTTGCTAGGAAAATAAAGTGTAGTTTTTGTGTTTCGTAACCTCGTTTTATTATTTCACGAACCCACAAAGTCACAATATTTTTCCGGAGTTTTAGGAGAACATTACCCTGAGAAGAGAGGTGTTGGAACATTTCAAGCTTTGTATAATCCAGACTCATTCTACCCATTCCACCTGACATTTAAGATGGCCCGTGTTTGAATCTCGTTCAGGATGAGTTATCTGAGAGGTTTTTTCGGGGCTTTCCCTTATCCTGGAAATGATGTCTAGCAATCCTAAGCTCTATGGACCCCAGGCTCACTTGGGCATCATTCTACCCATTATACCTCAAACTTAAGAGGCCCCGAGTCCCAAGTTGTTATCTCGGTCAGAGTGAGTTACGTGAATAAGGGTTTTTCCCCCCTCGGGATTTTCCTTAGAAAGAGGAATGTCTATTAATACCAAGCTCTATGGAAACTAAGCTCATTTGAGCATCATTCTATCCAGTCCCGAGTTTGAATCTCGGTCGGGATGAATTATCTGAATAAGCTTTACTTCCGGCGTTTTCCCTTATCCTGAAAGATGAATATTGGTTCACTCTACGCTCATTGGCTCATTTGAGTATCATTCTACCCATTTCACCTTACATACTGGAGCTCCCGAGTTCGAATCTCTGTCAGGATGAGTTATTTGGATAAGATTTTTCCGGCGATTTTCCTTATCCTGAAAGATGAATGTTGGGTAACTCTAAGCAGTATGGAACCTGGGTTCATTTGAGCATTATTTCACCCATTCCACCTCACATTCAAGAGCTACCGAGTTACAGTCTCGTACAAGTTGAGTTATCTGGATAAGGGGTTTTCTGTTTTCTTCTTATCTTGAAGGATGAATGTCTGGTAGTTCTGAGCTCTCTGAACCCTAGGATAATTTGAGCGCCATTTCATTCATCGTCCTATTTGACAACGGTGAACAACATAAATTTAAACAAAGGATACTACAAATACCTCTTCCAATTATTACACATATATAATAATTTTTAACATAAAACTTCACTTATCTGTAAAGAAAATTATCAAAATTTTGTTATTAATTGATGAGGATCGCCATTTCGTGAAATGTTATTCACGTCAACAGCTCAAATAACCTTGTCTACGATACAATCGCTATATGTCACTATGTTTTAGCCAGTACTACAAAAATCTGAAAATGAAACAAATTAAAAAACAGAATCGACTGCCAGTATTTCAAAATTCATTACGGCATGCTTATTTTTTAAAATAAATAATTTTTTTCCGAACCATTAAATCTATCGGACCGTTTAACTGTTTTAATAATTAGACTTCATTATTTATTTCATGGTTAAATGACCAAAAATGATCTGCTATGGCCGATTTATGAGTCTGTTTATAGTTAATGTTACGAAAATGCGAGTTTGACATAACTTTAGTTCCTCAAAATAAATATAGTATTGCCCAACTCGGTAGCAATGGTAGCGTGTTTGCCACAGTTTAAGAGGTCACGTCGGGTAGGGTAAGTTAACTGGATAAGGTTTTTTTCCGGGGTTGTCCCTTATCCTGATAGACGAATGTCAGGTAACTCTAAGCTCCATTTACCCCGGGTTCATTTGAGCATCATTTCACCCATTTCATTATACGCCCGATATGCCCGCCTCGGTAGCGTGGATGGTGGCATGTCTACCTCACGTTCACGAGGTCCCGAGTTCGAGTCTAGCTCAGGTTGAGTTACCTGGGTAAGGTTTTTTCCGGGGGTTTCCCTTATCCTGAAAGACGAATGTTGGGTGACTCTGTGCTCCTTGGACCCTGGACTCATTTGAGCATAATTTCACTCAATTCATTCACCGTCCGGTATGACGTAGCGTTGTAGGACGAAAATTACCACAAAAAAAACCCGTCTAATATGACTTAACATTGGAGGACGTAAATTATAACAAAAATGGTAGTATTGAAGATTTACTACATTTATCTAAAAAGATAAAATTTCTAATAATAAAAAATCTGGTATTTATCAGTTTAATTGTTTTGATTGTGATAAAGTTTATATTCGAAAGACAAAACATAATTTGGAAACCAGAGCGAAAGAACATTTTCGAAACATTAAATATAAACAATTTGATGAACCAGCCTAGCAGATCATTTTTGAACATTTAACCACGAAATAACTCCTGAAGTTAAATTATTAAAACAATTAAATGGCCAGATAGATTCAATATTTTGGGAAAAATTATTTATTTTAGAAACTAAACATCGCGTAATGGCAGTCGATTCTGGTTTTGAATTTGTTTCATTTTCAGATTTTGGTAGTACTGGTAAAAGCATAGTGACATCTAGTGATTGTATCGTTGACAACGAGGTTATTTAAGGCTCTATCTGAGGATGTGAATAAAATTTTCACGAAATCGCCATCTTCATCAATTAATAATAAACTTTTCATCACTTTCTTTTAAGATAAGTGAATTTTATGCTACAAATTATTATATTTGTATAGTATTTGTTGCTTCACTGTGGGTACCGTCATATATTACGTAGCTGTTCCAATTATTCATCGTCCGATAGGACATCATCATCATCATCATCATCATTATTATTATTATTATTATTATTATTATTATTATTATTATTATTATTATTATTATTATTATTATTATTATTATTATTATTATTATTATTATTACTATTATTATTAAAGGGTAGAGTCAGATTGAAAAATTCAATGCCATAGCCGGGATTTGAACCACGGATCTTCTGGTCTCCGTCCTGCCACTCTAAACCATTTAGCTATATGGTCAACGTGCCAACATGACATTAAATTCTCCAACTGATTCGTGTTTTTCCCGGTAAACCACTTAGGAGTTCTCATAAACACATGAGACAACAATCTTAATGGCGACTTAGTATGCTGTAGGTACTTTAAGGCCCAGGCTTTATAGTTCGAAATTAATTGTTTTTTCACACTAGCCGTGTGTAGGACGCACTATGAAAGGGTAGAGCTAGACTGAAAAATTCAATGCCATAGCCGGTATTTGAACCACGGATCTTCTGGTCTCCGTCCTGCCACTCTAAACCATTTAGCTATATGGTCAACGTGCCAACATGACATTAAATTCTCCAACTGATTCGTGTTTTTCCCGGTAAACCACTTAGGAGTTCTCATAAACACATGAGACAACAACCTTAATGGCGACTTAGTATGCTGTAGGTACTTTAAGGCCCAGGCTTTATAGTTCGAAATTAATTGTTTTTTCACACTAGCCGTGTGTAGGACGCACTATGAAAGGGTAGAGCTAGACTGAAAAATTCAATGCCATAGCCGGTATTTGAACCACGGATCTTCTGGGTTCCGTCCTGCTGCTCTAACCATTGGGCTACTATGGCCAACGTGCCAACATGACATTAAATTTCCAACTGACTCATGTTTTTCCCGGTAAACCACTAGGAGTTCTCACAAACATATGAGACAATTGCCTTAATGGCGACTTACTATGCTGTAAGTACTTTAAGGCCCGGGCTTTATAGTTCGGACGACTACTAGGTCAATTAATAGAAATTAATTGTTCTTTGACACTAGCCGTGTGTAGGACGCACTATGGAGGGGTAGAGCCAGACTGAATTTCCCCAGCATTGAATTTTTCGGTCTGGCTCTACATTTTCATAGTGCGTCCTACACACGGCTAGTGTGAAAGAACCATTAATTTCTATTATGATTATAATCATTATTATTATTATTATTATTATTATTATTATTATTATTATTATTATTATTATTATTATTATTATTATTATTATTATTATTATTATTATTATTATTATTATTATTATTATTATTATTATTATTATTATTATTATTATTATTATTATTATTATTATTATTATTATTATTATTATTATTATTATTATTATTATTATTATTATTATTATTATTATTATTATTATTATTATTATTATTATTATTATTATTATTATTATTATTATTATTATTATTATTATTATTATTATTATTATTATTATTATTATTATTATTATTATTATTATTATTATTATTATTATTATTATTATTATTATTATTATTGCGATAAGTGATATTCCTAAAGATGTAGTATAATCACACTTAATCTCTTTGTTTTTACAAGATTAAAATTCAGATTTTTCAAAGTGATCCGCTTTCGTACAGCGCTATGAGGTCAGGACTCCGTATGAGATTTGCCGTATAGTTTTCAGTTTGTTTTACTCTGTTATTAAATTATTGTGAGGTATGGCAGTCGTAGTTTATTGTACTTTGGTATTCATCTCTTCTAGAAAACTGCTCTTGAAGTAGGACATGAAGACATACAGTCCACCTTTCCGCAGCAGTGCTTGAATTAAGTAGGAAAGAAGTGGTAGTTAGTTTATTTGTGCTAAATGAAGGAGAGAATCACAGGATGGGGGATGGTGGCCTTAGGAGGGGGAGGGACAGTCTTTGTAGTAAAACCATGGCGGATAGGGGCACCCGTATCTGTGACGTATCATGCAGCCCCTTTTATCCCCTTCCTGTTTCTCTTCGTCGTCGTTTTCCAACTATCCCCAAGTAAACCACGGTTACTTAATATAAACAAAAAGTGAACGATAAACGCTTCTTGAGATATCATCCGTCTCTTTCGCGGCGCCCGCCCGCCCGCCGGCTGTCTGTCTCTGGACCCGTGTGTTGGGAGATCGATCCTAGGCGGTCGATGGCATTTTTTTCGGCCGTCATTTCCTTGGGAAACGAAATGTGGCATCACTTAGCGATGTGTAACTGATTTCAGAAGTTCTTTAAAAAGTTTCGGAACTGCACCTGGTTTCCTACATTTGCCTTAACTGCTGTCCCATCTCTTACATGTCTCTCTACCTTTCCTTCTTAGGTAAACCACTAACATTATTTCGTACATTGATGCTGGATTTAGTGTTGGTTTTGAGCTTTTTGCTTTCTATCATATTTCAGTTACCTTGTCACGATTATTTATTATATGAATAATAGATAACTACCTTAACATTTTGTATTTCATAGATGTTAAAGATTACCTATTTGATTGTTGCACTAAATGCACAAAAATACACGTTTAAGTTTTATTTTTAGTTGCTTTAATTAAGCATTAAAACAGAAACGTCTGCAAAGAGCGCCCTTTACTGTATGACAGATTTGGGGCAAACTCTTCCCCATTTGCAAAGGAAAAGGGTGATATTGCCAAACATTTGTGCATTTCAACAATCTTTTTGTACTAATCTTTGACAAAAAGAACAGTAATATTCCTAAACATCATTGAGATGTACAGTACGATCCATATAAACTGAACCATTTCAATAGGAACCAATAATAGGACACACGTGCAACTTTAGGAGAATATGATACATAATTGGGAGATTACATTACACTATTTACATCTCAGAGAAAATGTTGGAAGTGTCTTCCACCAGCATCTATACATGTTTTTACTCGTCTCACCATATTCTCTGAAGTTTTACGGAGAGTAGCTTCGCCAATTTAGTGTCCTCCACAGGAGAGATAGTCTCCGACGGCTGAGACGCAGGGGGGGTTGACGAAGGTTCCCACACCCTCCATGACACCACATGTCAGTTCAGTTATAGACCATTCAGGAAAATTCTGATGGCTTCTACTTTTGTGAATGAATCTTCTCGATTTTAGTATACAGAGTGAATAGGGCGCATGCTTTTTTAAGGGACTGCTTCTTGTGTAGCAGAGGTTCTCTGCCACACACATTCGCTGTCCTGGTCCCACTGTGTAAGGCAGCGCATACCTTCCAAGGACGTTCTTTACGTTGCCGGACTGTATTTATTTCAGTTCAAATGGATTCCTTGAGAACATCAATTGTCCGTGGCCTATTCTTGTACACTCTATTTTTAGATACCCCCACAAGAAGATAAAAAAACCGGTGAGGTTAGGTGAGGGGATCTGGAGGGGCACAGACCTTTTGAAATTAGTCGATTATTATCAAAGAAACTGGTTACAAGTTCCATGGTGCCATTAGATGTATGGCTCATTGCGCCATCTTGCTGGAAGTAACCTTCTCTCAATTTGATATCATCTAGCTGCTCCACAAATGTCTTGAAGATACCCATATAAACTTCAGTGTCTACAGTCGTATCAAAGAAAATGGGACCAACGATCCTAGAAGCTGACACCGCGCACCATACTCCAACCTTTTCTTCATGCATTGGGGTTTCGTCGAACACTTGGGGGTTTACAGCAGCCCAATATCTGGTCTTTTGTGTGTTTATTTAACATGACAGATGAAACCATGCATCTTCTGTAAACCACGTTATGGAGAGAATGTCTGGACGTGGAATAAGAGTATCCTGAAACCATCGATAGTAAATGATTCGTTTATCATAATCTGCTTCTTTCAGTTGTTACACCATATGCACTCTGTAAGGTCGTAGCTCTTTGACATGTTCCATATGAATACCCTGATTCCTGGCTCAATCGACTCAACGATTTGTTTGGAGAATTCAATAGCCTTCTGCGAACATCTGTAACACAGTCTCTGCATTCAGTGGCGGTCTATGTTTTCCACTCTCACTAATGAGTATACCAGTTGTCTCCAGCTTTCTTACGAGCGATAAAATTGTTGCCTTTGTCGGAACATCGCGTACATTAAATTCTCTTTGAAATTCCCGTTGAGTTGTTACCAAGGAATTTGTCTTCCAATAAGTTTTCAAAATGTAAACAGACTCTCGTGTGAGTACTGTATGTTGCTGTCATGACTACACATTTAAGACTATCAACTGTCATCAATTGTCAGTGAGATCATTAAAGCTACGTTCTACGAGCTTTCAAAGGGAAATTATGGCCCATTGAAATGGTTCAGGTTTATATGGATCGCCCTGTATCTTGAACTGCATCTGTAGACCTTCCAGTTGATATAACATCTTTAGATTTTAGTTAGAGAATAGGCTATGTGGCATTGTTCCATAGAGTAAGAACTAAAACCAACTTTGTTACTTACAAAATTTCAATAGGATAAAAGTTAAAGGGCTCTATGTAGTTTTTAAACGCTTAACGAAACACAGGGTTAAACACTACCAACCTTAAAGAAAATAGAGGCTTGGTGATTCAAAAGTTGTGAGACCAGCGGGAGAGTAAGGAAGCAATGAGGAGGGACGGAGAAAGAAACAGATCAGGACAGAGGTAGAAAAGGCGAAAGAAGGATCTTGAAAGCCATAATCTTTCCGGAAATATTAGTATAAATATATATCATGTTTCCTAAATTGAAGTTGTTATCAATAAAATCAATAAACATAGTTTATTCAGTTGTCCTTTAGATGAGTCTATGACAAAAGACTATCTTGTGATTGAAACAGTTGAATGTTGTATCTGAATTTCCTTTCGACCAAATACCTATGTACTGCTTAATTCGAAGCCATTTATCACATCCAGTCATTACCACTGCTGACGTAAAGGGTTAGAATAATCTTTGTTTTTTATAAATAGCATAATATATGAGATATAGCTGTGTAATGGTAATGTTTAGTTCGCGTGTTGCACTCATAGTTTACGCTACATTCTCTACACGTAAGCAGATGTATTCCACCCAAAAACCCCATGTCGAGATTTTATCTAAAATAGATCTCTTGACACCCCTGAATTCATAAAAGGTACTTTTAGAAAATGTTGGAGGGGCATGCGCGCGTGCGCTTGTTTTTCTGTCTGTAAATTCTAAAATGAAAGCTCTATTTGGTGCCTTCCAAAGATACGACATGAGTAAACTCTCCTATCATAAACTACCCTTTTACACGGAACATTTTCCGAAAATTACCTTAAAATGACTTAAAATGAGTTTAAGATATATTTTGATGTGTATTTTGAAGTTTATGGGAATCATCTGTGAATTCTTTCATTCTGTACAATTCGGAAACCGCAAGATCGGACAAAATCTCACTGCGCGAGAAATGAAGATCTGGTTAAACACCAAATAGAAATGCTTGCAATATTAAACATTTCTGAAAAACATTAGTTGTTATTGCTTATAAAGGTCAAATACTTTATACCTTTCTCAACAAAAAAAGAACATATAATTTTTTTCCCCTCAATTTCATGCAAAGAGAACGGAATTTCAAAGACATTGCAAAGGACTAACCCTTAAAAGTTTGGACTTAGCTTAAGCCTACTCTCTTAATCCTCTTCTACCTACAAGAAAATACACAATTAAACCATTTTATAAATGCATATCTCGATTAACATAAAGTAAACAGAAGCATTTTAATATTATATGGTTTGTTGAATGGTGTAAGGATGAGTGTAACAAAGCAGACATTTCCCTGTTTTGTCTTCTTTTGTAATAACATGATAAATCTAAGGAAACGGAAAAACTGGAGGAGTAAACTTTGCCCATATAACCTTTCATAATTAGCATTCGACTTTACACACAGTGATTAGAAAACTGAAATCAAACAACCGTGTAATTTCACAGATGAGAATCGGGGTTGGATGGGTAATTTTGTTTTAATTTACTTCCCCCAACTTTAAGTCATATCGCACAATGAATTAAATGGGTGAAATGATGCTCAAATGGGCTCAGAGTCTACAGAGATTAGATTTACCATTCATCTTTCAGGACAAGGGAAAATTCCTTATCTAGGTAAGTCAGTCTGATCGAGATTGAGGCAGCCCCTGACACCTAGGAACACAGACGACATATAACTTAATATCAGAAAGACATTAACACAAACAAATGAATAAATATAAATAAATGACGTATACCAGAATGGATATATGCCATAATGCTAGCATATTCTCCAGAGACGGCCACAGCGACAAGGCCACTCTGCGAAGGTCAGTAAACTCCCTTTGCAATCCCTGTAAACAAACCTACTCTGTTGTCTGTTTTGTCTTCAAGACAAATTTGGTGCCACCCAGTCGGAAACCAACCCATTGTTAAAATCCCATGCGTGCTTCTGACAGCAGGCTTTAAGATTTTGACCGTTACTCAGAACGCATGCTTCCGCATAAATTTTTACATGCGGACCGTTAGAGAGAGCGTCTCTGATATTAGGCCCGAAACTGGAAATTATGAACACTGATCTCAAGTGGGGATAGGTACCAGCCAATGAAAAATTGATATTTGTTCATGTGATTTTGCAAACTTCAAAAATACCTAGAGTGGGGGTAATTCAAAGTTATGGTGGAAAGTAGGTTTTTCTAGTAAGAACACTTCGGTCCTGAGTTTTACGTGAGACGGACGCGTATTCTGCGCCGCCTAACAAATACACTTCCGCACCATGCACAGAGACAAAGTGCAATATCTAACAGTCGCTCCAGTGAAAGTTAGCGCAAAGAGTAACATACAGGGAACACGATACATATATCTAGTTCGACTACGCAGTGCTATTGTCTCTGTGCACCACAACACAATATTGACGCGGGATACAGTGACGCTAAACACAGCGACCTCACGGACGACGACTTTACGGTGGCGAACAAAGGGGTCTGAGGACAACAATTAATTCTGTCTACCAGATTCGAGGTGTCTTCATTCAAACCACAAGTCAGGACGCACCCACTCCTGAAGTACAGATGAGAGTTCTCATACGGGAGCTACAAGTCATCTCGAACCGGTTACAATCTCCCTCTCCTTAAACTGCGCACGCCACCAATCCTTAATTGTGAGGTGTTGAACACAAGGGAGAGCTCGACGTGGTCCGCTACGGGACGGACCGCCTCAAGATTTGAACTCGCTGTTGAAGGTGAGGCGGACAAGCTACCATCACAATGCAGAAGGTATTGTATATTTAGGTGATAAAACAAAGGTGAGCACTGTCGGCAAGTGTGGCTCAGTTGAACCCAAGGTAATGGGTCCAATTCTCGCTCAGATTTAAAGTGTACTTACGGGACGAAATTTCGGCACACTGGTAACGCTGATATGATCCTTGCACAGTAGACTACAGATCGAAGGGTGACAGGCCACATAGACGCGCAGAAATTTCCTAACAGCTGTAGGTTCGAAGACCGTCCCCCTACTGTTGCTTCCTAGAGGACGAAGATTTAGTTAACTCATGTGCATGTCGGCCGCTGCCTTTGACGAACCCTTATAATCGTTTTAGAACCCTGGCCCTCCTCCTCGCAGACCTTTCTGCAAGGTTGCCACCTTTCTCGATACGTCATGGGTATCGTACGAGGTTTCGTCTAAATAAATGATCTTATGTCCATTACTGCAAAACTTTTCTTAGTTTTGACGATAAATATCACCAAGCTACAATTCTACTGGATTCCTTAATAACCCTTAAATTACTAATGTGCAATATTTGAAACCCAGCTCCTTTAGGAGACCGCGCAAGGTGCAGTGCCCATAAGGAAAATCACAAATTTCTTGCAAATGTGCAACCAATTCGTCTAAGGTGGGCGCTCTCCCTTTTGCTTAGAATCTATAAATTTCTCGACGAATTAAATCGCATATGAAATTATCTACTTTAGAGAAACGTTTCCTTTTGTTTTCCCACTTGATCGGCGTCTTTGATATTCCTTTCGTCACAATATTTCTTACTGTATTTCTGTGAATACCCAGAATTTATGATCATTGCATGACCCCTTATCAAGATTATTTCTCAGCACATATTTATATGTGTTCAAAACAAACGCTCGAATTTGCTTAGAAACAGTTCACGTTGAAACTTTTTTTGAGGCTTTTCCAGTAATATACACACTCTTGTCTTCACCTTGATTATTTTCACCTGACTGAAATTTATCTTCTACTTCATTTGCATTTACCACTGCATTTCGCTCCCATGGTCTCCACATCGTGACACACAACGAATTTCTGCACGTATTGAAACAGATCAACTGGAAGTTGGAACTTTGGCAACTGAGACTCCACGTGGAGTAGACATGCGACTGTCAGTTCGAGAAAATCAGGGCTGCTATTGGTCCTCAACGACAGTGTTCCTTTTCTGAAGTGTGGAGATAGATTTATGACGGTCATTAGTGGGCGGGAGGTTCAGATCCTTTGACTCCGAACTGCACACGCGTTAACTAAATAGACTTTAGTTCTTTTGTGTCGGTGGAGAGTCGCACCACCCACCGCCACAAAACCTAAAACACCTTTGAAAAATGTGACGAAAATAAAGGTAATCATGATGATGAGGCCGGGTAAAATTCTCGGTAATCGGACCCGGATCTATAATGCGAGCCATCTCGGTTGGTGTTGAATACGGCTGAAAATAAACTGCACATTGTTATTAATATAAGGTTTGTTAATGACGTAAGCACACACGGGCGCATCAGCTGTGTCCATACATCATAGCACACAAACAGGCAAGGCATTTTACCACCTTCAGGGTGTTTACGACAATATTGTCGGCAAATCTTTGACCACTAAGCCGCAACGACCCTATGTGTTTGTGGGATAGGAGGGCTAAGTATACGTCAACACGTTCACAGGCTGGTCTATCGATCACTGCTGCTACAGGGTAGACATCAGCAAGGAGCAATCAAAACAAAGACGACTGGGGAGATCCCCTTGTAGGCACTAGGCCTACAGCTGTGTGAAAGCATAAGGTTCCTGATATGCCTCGTCTTAAAATAGCAAGGTATTACTCCCCAAAACGTAATGAACCTTAATGGTATTACAAACGTATGAAAATTATTTGACTCAAAGCAAAGACAGGACTGTTTACTCCTCTGTGCTGAGCCTCCAAGAAACTGAAGCTAAGTGGGATAGTTAATTTTTCTTTCACACTGGCTGTGTATAGGCCAATGTATGGAAAGGTTGAATCAGACTGAAAAATTCAGTACCACAGCCGGGATTAGAACCAAGAATATTCCGATCTCCATTCGACTGCTTTTAATCATTGAGCTATTATGGCCAACTTGCCGATATGACATTAAATTATGCAACTGACCTGTGTTTTTTCCAGTACATCACTAGAAGTTCGCATAAACATACGAGACAACTATACTAATGGTGACTTACTGTCCTGTAACTACTTTAAGGCCCGGTTGATATAGTTCACATCACTATTAGGTCAATTAATGGAAATTAATTGCAGGTCAAACTTGAGTAGAGTCAGATTGAAAATTCAATGCCATAGTCAGGATTTGAACCACGGATCTCCAGGTCTCTGCCCGCTGTTCTAAACAGTTGAACTAAAATAACGAACATGCCAGCATAACATTAAGTTCAGCTGCTCTTAACCATTGAGCTACCATGGCCAATGTGCCAGCATGACATTTCAGTCATATATACGAGTGTCGACTGATAAGTCACGGGCCTCACATAGAGATGGTGCCACTGGACCAGTTTGACGGATAGCATCACATAGTTTACTTATAGACTAGCTTTTATCCATAGTTACAGCTTGTTTGGTTTTTGAATAGCAGCATTTTAAACAAGACAGATGTAGAGGTTTCCCAAAAAGGGATTATTTGGAAAAACGAACAGTGATTAAATACTTCCATTTGATAGGCTTAACGCTTAAAGAAATCAAGGAGAAAATGGACAGTACATTGAAAGACTCTGCTCCATCATATACAATGATTAAAAGGTGGGTTGCAGAGTTTAAAATGGGACGTACGAGCACTAGTGTTGAGCCTCGCTCTGGACGCCCTGTGGGAGTCACAACTCCAGGGACTATTGAAAAAAATTCATCATTTAATACTGGAAGACCGCAGATTAAAGTTTATTGAGATATGTTTAACGGCAGAGGTTCTAATCCAATTAGTCCTGGACCCGTAGGACCAAGAACCCGGGCCTGCTTCTATCCAGGAGCGATGGAAAACTCCGGGGGTCTTTCCATGGGGCAATACCTTGAGTGTAAAAGGCCCCCTTCCCCATCGACTACAACGTCAAGATGGGTGGAAGTGGATACGCCACTTACGCGCGTCAACCCCGCAGGGAAGACTACCAAAAACCTCGGTGGGGTCGCCTGGTGATCTAGCACACCTTCTACTAGCTCTGTAGGCGAGTACCCGGGACTTATTAGGCAACCCTCTTCCCCCTCTGGGTGGCGGTAGCTTGGCCGGAGGTACCCAATTCCCCATGGGTGTCGGGAACACACTGCCCCCTCGAGTCCAACCCAATCCGAACAACTCCCCTACGGGAGGGGCTCGGCAGTTCGATCCGAAGTTCCTCTAGTAACGTCAGAGGTACCACGAGCGGTAAGTGTCCGCAGCGCCCGCACCTCGGCAGCTGAAGGGGACAGATCCCCTCCCCTACGGGAAGTTTATTGAGATAGCAGAGGCTTGGGCAAATCAAAATAATGCGTAGGTAATGTTTTAAGTAAGGTTTTGGGCTTTCACAAGTTCTGTGCAAGATGGGTGCCGCATTTGTTGACACCTGATTAAAAGTTGCAAAGAAAAACAGTGTCCGTTAAAAATTTGGAGCTCTACTGTAAAAATTCCAGTGAATTATTGAGACGGCTTATTACCATGGATGAAACTTGGATGCGTCACTACACTCTAGAAAGTAAAAACAGTGGACTGCGCAAGGTGATCCAACTCCAAAAAGGCAAAGTCAATTTTATCAACTAACAAGGTTATGGCGGGTATTTTATAGAATGCACAGGAATTATTTTTATTGATTACTTTGAAAAGGATGAAAGAACCACTGGTGACTACTATGCAAGCTTACTGCAATGTTTGAGTGAAGAGGCGAAAAGAAAAAGATCTCATTTCGCAAAGAAAAGGATATTGTTTCTTCACGACAATGGTCCGGCCCATCATTCAGACATTGAACTGGGAAAAATATGTGAATTAAAGTTCGAATTGTTTGAACATCCATCCTATTCGCCAGATCTAGCACCTAGTGACTACCGTCTGTTCCCGAAACTCATATTTTTTTGGAGGGTGAAGATTTCACAGCAACGAGGAGGTCATTGATGCTGTAAACGTCCATTTTGGGGAACATGATAAATGGTATTACAGATATGGTTTAATTTAATTAGAACACCAATATGTCAAGCCTTTCTAGAGATCATGGTTTATGTAGATTTGGATCATTATTAGTAAACACTTAACATTTCTCTTCTCCTCAGTAACACTCAGTTGCGTCAGTTTGCCACATCGAATAGCAAATTTGAGAAGTTGAAGGCTGCAAACCCTGAGACAAAGAGACATGCGGGGAAACTAAGTAATAAGTCTTATCCCACATTGTTATTAGCTATGAGTCCAGAAAACGTCAAGAATGGATTAAAGTTAATAATTATAATGTTTAGAATAAACAAGTATTATCCAGAAAGCTAATGCATAGAATAATATTCTGGAAAATTGAAAAAAAAAAAAAGGATGTTGCAGCAATTAAGAAAATCAGTTTTAGTCAAATATATACTAGGGTGGTCTGAAAAGTTTCCAATCCCAACATGAAGATGGCAGCACTCGTAAATAAAAGCTAGTAAATTTCGCTGTTCATATGTTCACTGTTACTCACCAAAGTTTCAGCCATTTTGGACGCTCAGTTGTTATGTAACAGTCAATTGAGTGAGTTGATGTGAGTGTTTTTATGAAAATGGACAAAATCGAGTATCGAGCTGCCATTAAATATCAAATATCAAATCAAAGATCAGTTGGGTTCTGTGTATGAGGACTCTGCACCATCATTTACCACAGTGAAATTTTGGGCAGCTGAATTTAAACGTGGCCGTAAGAGCTTGGGAGACGATGAATGTTCCGGATATCCAAAACAGCAACTACTGACGAAAACATCGCCAAAGTTTACCAAATGGTGCTAGACGACCGCGGCATTAAACGAGGGAGATAGCAGAGGCTATGAACATGTCAAAAGAACGTGTTTGTCACATATTAAATCAATATTTGACATAAGAAAGCTGTCTGCGCATTGGGTGCCACGTTTGCTCACGTTAGACTAAAAACTTGTCTGAATGAACGTTTCGAACACTCTGTTGGCGCAGTCTAATCGCAATAAATCCCAGTTTTGGCGCCTTTTGGTTAATTGCTGTAGATGAAACTTGGATACACCATTATACGCCCGAAACAAAAATACAGTCCAATCAATGGACTGCAAAGCGGGAACCGGCTCAAAAATTAAAAACTGTTTCTTTTTCGGCTTGGATAGTGAAGGCAACTGTTTTTTGGGATAGTCATGGAGTTATTTAAATTGATTATCTTAAGATAGGAAAAACCATTACAGGAGTTTAGTACGCATCATTACTTGATAAGTTGAAGGCAGAAGTTGTGGAAAAATGGCTATATTTGCAGAGAAAGAAAATGCTGTTTTGCCAAGACAACGCACCATCTCGCGCTTCAGCGATTGCAATGGCAAAAATTCACGAATTACGGTTCGAGCTGCATGACCATCCAACTTACTCACCAGATAGAGCCCCAAGCGACTTCTTTTTGTTCCCTCATCTGAAAATTGCGCTCGGAGGACAGAGATTTTTGTCAAATGAAGAGGCAATCAGTTTCGTGAACAATTATTTTGCAGAGAAAAACGCTGAGCACTATTTGGGTGTGTTACAGAGATGGGAGCATCGCTGGGAGAAGTGTATAGAGTTACAAGGAGACTATGTTGAAAAACGCCGAGTACTATTTGGATGGGTTACAGAGATGGGAGCATCGCTGGGAGAAGTGTGCAGAGTTACAAGGAGACTATGTAGAGTTACAAGGGGACTATGTTGAAAACCGCCGAGTACTATTTGGACGAGTTACAGAGATGAGGGCATCGCTGGGAGAAGTGTGTAGACTTACAAGGAGACTATGTTGAAAAACGCCGAGTACTATTTGGACGGGTTACAGAGATGGGAGCATCGCTGGGAGAAGTGTGTAGAGTTACAAGGAGACTATCTTGAAAAATGCCGAGTACTATTTGGACGGGTTACAGAGATGGGAGCATCGCTGGGAGAATTATGTAGAGTTACAAGGAGACTATGTTCAAAAACGCCGAGTACTATTTGGACGGGTTACAGAGATGGGAGCATCGCTGAGAGAAGTATGTAGAGTTACAAGGAGACTATGTTCAAAAACGCCGAGTACTATTTGGACGAGTTACAGAGATGGGAGCATCGCTGGGAGAAGTATGTAGAGTTACAAGGAGACTATGTTCAAAAACGCCGAGTACTATTTGGACGAGTTACAGAGATGGGAGCATCGCTGGGAGAAGTATGTAGAGTTACAAGGAGACTATGTTCAAAAACGCCGAGTACTATTTGGACGGGTTACAGAGATGGGAGCATCGCTGGGAGAAGTGTGTAGAGTTACAAGGAGACTATGTTAAAAAACGCCGAGTACTATTTGGACGAGTTACAGAGATGGGAGCATCGCTGGGAGAAGTGTGTAGAGTTACAAGGAGACTATGTTCAAAAACGCCGAGTACTATTTGGACGAGTTACAGAGATGGGAGCATCGCTGGGAGAAGTGTGTAGAGTTACAAGGAGACTATGTTCAAAAACGCCGAGTACTATTTGGACGAGTTACAGAGATGGGAGCATCGCTGGGAGAAGTGTGTAGAGTTACAAGGAGACTATGTTGAAAAACGCCGAGTACTATTTGGACGAGTTACAGATATGGGAGCATCGCTGAGAGAAGTGTGTAGTGTTACAAGGAGACTAGGTCGATAAAAAAAGAATGTCTCGTATCTTTATTAGGTCGAAAACTTTTCAGACCATCCTCGTATGTATCGGTTGTTTTACTATTTTTACAAAAAAAAAAAAAAAAAAAAAAAAAAAACAGCAATATTTACATATTTGTGCCCTTGGGGTATTTTATGTTAGGAAATAATTGGGATGTAAAATAAAACTTATTTAATTGCTTGAATAATCGGATAAGAAGCAGCAGATGAATAAAACAGAGGCAGTGTTAATTTCTTGAAATAAAGGCAGGGTTTTCACGTTAGCATATAAACCATATCCATATCTGTCACGAGCAGGTTCAGGCAGGTTCTGCAGGATTTAGTGAGGGTGGATAGCACACACCATACGAGGAGTTCACACGAAACTCTGGGCTGGCCCTCAGGTGACGCCGTTCACATCAAGTGCTCCCTCTTCGATGGGGATTGTTTCAGGGCTTTCATTAGATGCCTGCAAAATATAGTAAGGGATTATTCCAAACACGGAATTTGATACCTACCGTCGTCCCTATTCGCTTTTGTTTATATCGATGGCGAGATGCGTTCATCATTTTCTCTTCTGGGATATGTCCAATTGCCTCTAACATTGCGATAACAGTTCATCATTACCTTTCAGAGGAAGTTGGTTTAAGGACACTAGTTCGAATCCAAGATGTAAGTATAAAGTGTCGTGTATTTCCCAATGCTGTGAGAAAACGATATAATACATCGCCTAACAAAAAATAATTTTCTAAAAATTACGATATACACTTTTGCATTGCATGAAACCAATTCTTAAAGCAAAGGTGTCACTTTTACTAAAAATTTCAGAAACCAGTTTTTATAATTTTTGATTGTTTCATCTGATTTCGAAAATGTGATTCCATACATTTTATTTTATAATTTTGGGGAAAGAAAATGGAATCACAGGGCTCTAGGTGGGCTATATGCAGTGGTGAGGTGGGACCTTAAAAGCGATGGAAGCTCCAATAATAATTTTCTTTAAAATAGAGAAAATAATCACACAAAAAACTAAAGCTACTATTCAGTAATCTTTCTACTTTAGCTGGGCCACACCACGTAAACGTTAGCCTAAAGTGAAGAAAGTATGTAATTCATACACTTTTAATAATTACTTAAAACTTCACAGAAATTTCGTATTTATCACCACTAAATGCCAATCTACATAAAATACTATTGTTAATAGAGTCAGCATGAAATATTCAATGCCACGGTCGGGATTTGAGCCACGGATCTTCTGTTTTCCGGCCAGTCGCTCTTACCCATTGAGCTACCATGGCCAACGTGCCCTCCTGATATTAAATTCTCCAATCGACTCATATATCTTCCTGGTAAACCAATAGGGGTTTTCGTATCCGAGACACAGTTTCTAGACCATGGTAGCTCAATGGGTAAGAGCGGCTGGATGGAAACCAGGAGATCCGTGGCTCAAATCCCGACCGTGGCATTGTATTTTTCATGTTGACTCTATCAAAAACCTTGGCCTATATATGGCTAGAGTGAAGGAATGATTTATTTCCATCAGTCAACTTAAAACACAATTGTTAATATTATTGAAATATACTAACAATTGTATTTAAAGCGCCATATAAAACAAAAGATAAACTTTTCTTCACTTGCTGCAGAGACTTCAGGTGACAAAATTTCTCAGTGCTTCCTAACTATCCAAAAGTCGCGATTGCTTCCGGAAACTTATGAAACATAGTATTCAAGGATACAAATGCTCAAATACAGAAATATTCAGTGTTGAATGAGCTCCGGGAACTGGTTACTGGAATCTTACTAACTGTCGAATTGTTCTAAGAACCTCGGATGTTCACGAATAAATGTTGAACAAGTGTCCAAAGCAAATTCTTGGGAAATCGGCGCTTTTAGCACTTCATTGCACGCTTCGCCAGTGAGTGTATGTGACACTCTTTGGTGCTGATCCCTAAGACATCGTAGTATGCTACGAATATGGGCAATTTTAAGACCTGAAACTTTCCTGGCGACGAATGCACTCACTTTCTTCTCGGGCAGCCAGCCACGTGAAAAGATGATTAGATATCCATGTTTCGGGAGCGTACATCTCTCCCTTCATCAGGATATTTATAAAATGTTATAACTACAGATGTATTCTGGATATAACACAGCTATAAACAAAGACAAAGCACTATCAACATTCGCATTACTGAACAAAAGACTGTTTTCAGTAAATTAAATGCCAGGTCAGTAGATGGCGTGAGTATAGAAAATTGTGTCAAAGAAACGTAACTACTTAACTTGATTATCATGCTGTATTGATCTTTGCTTCTTAATTCGATGTATTTCCATTTTTAGGCCAGTTTCCAAGAGAAGCTGAACTGAAATCCAGCATCACGATTAAGCGTGCTTCTTTCAGAGGAAATCGCAAAAACCTCCTTAATTCTCCGTTCCCAGTAACTGTTGCATTTTGCGAAGATGGTCGTCTCGCGAAAGTTGGCTCCATGGTCGTTATCAAAACAATGCTCTGGCAGCCCAGACTTCTCAGGTTGCATTAAACGAATGCTCCGTTCATCTTCGATTATTCTAGTAGTGATGGTTCTTCCAGTTTGTCCTATATACAGTGTCCCATATTCACAGGGAACTTGGAAGTCCAGTTTGTACTTCACTGGCCTCAACAGATGTTTAATCTTCGGAGGTGGCTTGTGGATGGTCCTGATGTTTTTGGCGAGAATTCTGCTGATTCTGCCGGATATATTACCGGTAAACGGGATGCAGGCTGTAGCGGTAGGCTTATCTGACGCTTGCTGTTATAATGTTATTGCTTCCCCATGAGGTTGCTTCACGAAGCTTCTCTTCTCCCATACGTGGAGGACGAAATTAGGCGCCGAGCGACAAAATTCTACGCTCAAATTCCAGCTCATAGAAGCGCCCTGGTTCGGTCTCTAGGAGATTACGACGCTACGAGACGCTGCTTCAGGCTTTACCGGGTACCCCGTATGGCATGCGGACACCCGAGGTAACAAAGGAGTTAATCGATACAGCAGCATAAGCTGAACTTCAAAATCTCCAAAAGAGCTGTTTGGCTACAAAATTTACCCCACTTTAGCAAAATAAAACACCAGGGTGTAAACAAAAAATCTGTTTGGCATCCTGTACAAAATTAAAGAGGAGAAAAACGCTACCTCAAAAAAATTCCCTCAGCAAAATAATCCCACATCATCCTGTAACCATCTAAATTATCAACCTGCGGTCAGACCCAAAATCCTGGGTGGGTACGCAGCAAAAACCTTCTGACTGTTAACAGCCTGTCAGTATTCGACTTGGACTTGGATGTTATTGCTTGCTGTTATTGAGTTATATCCAGTATTTCATTTGTTGTTATAACATTTTATAAATATCCTGATAATGGGAGAGATGCACACTCCCGAAATATTGATATCTGATCATCTTTTCACGTGGCTGTCTGCCCGAGAAGAAAGTAAGCATGGGAAATTTTATTTTATTTCGGGTATTAGTCACGAACAAAAATTTGTATATTAATCGCTAGTAACGTTACGTAATGATATACCTTATATTTGTAGTAAAACAAGCATTAATATAAATAGTCATCGGCATAAACCGAGTAATTAATTATTATTTAGTCTTTAGAATAACTGTGAATTATTACTTTTCAAATAAAATTTACATGTGTAACTTTTTGTGTATATTTGCTATCAACAATTGGCAATGTAAATTACACATTGGAAAATGTACAGAGAAAATTACATTTCCAGATATGAAAATATATACTACATTTTTAATCAAAATGTCAAACAAAACAAAATAGCCATCGGAAGTACCTCGTCAAGGAAAATATTCCTATCAAGTAACTAATTGAGTGAGTAAAATAAACAACAAAATGCTTCCAGCTACTCATATATGATGAGGGAATGGCAATATAGATATACACAGTAAATAAAGTAACCATATCCAGAAGTTATAATCACACTTTAATTAACAAAACAGACAGCGTTGATTTTCAAAATTTCCTCTATTACAATTCTGTTTGGATTTCTTTTCCAATGCTGCTTCCAACTTCTTGTCACAATTATGTCTTGATATGTTTATATATCTAAATAAGGATAAGATGTTTAGTAATCTTGTATTGCAAAAACTAAATAACATTACGGTGATATTGTGACGACCTGATCTTACTTTGTGAATAATTAAGGAACACGTGGTCAATTCGAACACGGGAGCAAACACTCAGAGCAGAACTACATGCTATAGCGAGAGGTTGGGATATTTTCTATAAAGGCTCATTGGTAAAAAGGTAGGGTAAAGCTAAGTAAAAGTGGAATTCACTTAATAAGAATATTTACAACAAGCAGATTACAAAGGCGGCCATAACGGCCGTTTACCTGTCCAGAAGTAGAGCTGCCTACCGATACATGCTGTTCATCGGAGAGCCAATGTAAGAGAGAGCGTCTATCGCTTAAAGCTTATTCATCTAGTCATAAAGGAGGGGAGGGAGTGACGTCACACCTACTACTTGAGTCACCAGAGTGTAATTAATACAGTCATTTCTGACATCTCTCCCTCGCTTCCCCAAAGATCAATGGATCATTGATCTTTAAAATAATATTACATTAATGTTGAAATAGTGTTACATTACATTTAAACTGATATAATCTTGTTTCTTCATGTTAAAAAAAGCGATTGTTTTGTTCACAGATATATAAATTTAAAATGTATGTTGTCTCTAAAAGAATATAAAACATCATGCCACCTTCTTGAAAATAAGATTAACATCTCCACTATTTGGATTTATAAAAATTTTAAAATGAAAAGAACATGCATAAACAGATTGCGGTAGCTCCCTTATTATTTTTTTTTTTTTTTAAATGACACTGATTATAGCTGTGGAGTCCCCAGTATACAACTGTTAGTTTGATAGTTTAGCCACCAAAAAAAAAAAAAAAAAAAAAAAAAAAAAAAAAAAAAAAAAACAATCACTGTCACAACACAACACCACTGAATTAGATGCACCACCAAAGTTGTTTTTTCTTCTTTGAAGCACTACTCACTGTAGATGTCTGTTGTAATCAGGGGAACCATTTAATACTGAGGTTTTCAAGGCCGGCGTCGTTAACTCCACTATGCTTTCCGGGCTTTTAGGCCGTGGTCCATTTTCATTTCCTTCCGACGTTTCGCCGAAAACTGCGTTCGGCATCTTCAGGGTTCTAAATCAGTAGACCCGGAGTCTTGTGTTGGACTCCGGGTCTACTGATTTAGAACCCTGAAGATGCCGAACGCAGTTTTAGGCGAAACGTCGGAAGGAAATGAAAATGGACCACGGCCTACAAGCCCGGAAAACATAGTGGAGGGGAACCATTTCCCACACACGATTATAGTACGTAAGGTGGTGCATCTAATTCAGTGGGGTTGTGTTGTGACAGTGATTTTTTTTTTTTTTTTGTAAATTATTCCCACTCGAAGAACAGTTTAATTTGAAAATGTTTTCTCATTTACTTTTTTCTTGATTGAAATACCGTACGTTTTGTGACAAATAAGGTGCATTTGGAATTTTTCCTAAATATTTTGGTACCATGTCTTCACATTTTTAACATTGCCTTGCTGCACTATTCTTCTACCCCTCCTGCACAGTCAAAGGCTGAAGTTCGTTTCGGAAGTCTTCTGGTCATTATTTATTGGGTGTCGTATATCTCGCTACCCAATTGGTTTACAATTTAGAGACTAGCTTGACGGTCTAGACGTATCCATCGGAACAGCCATTCTGCTCATTTTATATTCCAGTGGCTTTTAAACTACTTTAGATATCTTTAGGTTTTTCTAATTTTTTTTATTAGGACCATGTTTATGTAGAATATGGATGGCAGTTCGTCTCAGGAATCTCATTTCAGCTCTTTCTGGTTCTCGATTTCCTGTTCTATTTAGAGTCATGTCTCACTGTCATAAATAACAGAAGAACCGCCATTCTCTTTTGAAGTTCATTACTGTATCTTTTCTCTTTATGTTTTCCAATACTGTCTCACATATTTGTTGAAACTTAGCTAGTTTATAGCCCAGAGCGATGACATTACTTGAGAATCCATATACTTGGATATAAGTTGTTAAAAGCTACTCTTATTTAAAATTATTGTCACATTGAAGGCCGAGAAGTTGAGTGGGAGTAGGGAAATTGCCCCACCTCTGTCGTCTGCTCGATGGATACACGAATACCATTCCGCATCGTTCTAGAACGTATTTCGAGAACGTTCAACTATTGGAAAGATCTCCCGCACTCAGTAGGACTATAAGAGACGAAGCGAGCAACGTTTAGTGTTGAGATTCGAGAGAGCTTCAAGTTCCAAGTGCAGCGATATATGATAGAGATATTGTGTGAGTCGATAGAGCAATGCAGGGAAGTGCTGTACATTCCAAGCTCCGTGGTGAGGATTCGGCACTGGAACCGCGCGAGCGAATGTTAAAAAAAAAAAAAAAACAAAAAAAAAACCACGATTAAACATTGGAGGGCCATGTTGAAGTTGTGTATTGTTGAAGTTATTGCAAAACATTGCGTAATTGTACGTTAGCACGGAGCTAACAATTTTGGTGCTAAGTAAAGGAGATTGAGGTGAAAGTTTCGTCCCGTATTCTGTGTTTTTCTCATATTATTGTAGTTCTAATTGGGGATCTACATTGGAAGCTCATCAATTTTCTTTTGTTTCCGTATATTATCAAGCTTCATTTACTGCCGTTCTTCTGGTGTTGTTATAAAACGAGCTTTAGTTTTTTTAGACAGCAGTAATTAAAACAGGAATTTTAAATTCATACAAATTAAAATTTGTACGAGTACATTACCGATTCCACTTCGTTGCTAACGACTTTGGTTTCAAATCCAGCACATGACAGTTGCTCTTTGTATTTGCACACGTTGAAGAAATCCATTTGGTTTGACTTAGCCGTACCTTCTTTTTATATAACTAATTTCTCATGGCCGTGGCATTACTTATTCTCATTTCCAATTATCATTCTACAATTAGTCCATTTGTGTTGGCAGCCTTATGCTGTGTTCATTTAAATCGTTATTCTTCTATCTATGACTAGAACAGTCGATAAAATTGGGCACATAATAGTAGGGATGAATGAAGTTTCTGGAAGCTACAGAAGGTATAACATTGAAGTTGCTATCAAACTTTCAGAAAGCAAAGTGATTATATTTGTTTGGTTGTGCGATGTGAGATAAACACTGCTGGCGAATCAACAAAATATCAAAACATCTCGCCGTACATGTGTTGATCTCGCTCTAGGCACCATTTCTCTAAAACCATTCTATTGTTATTTTATACATTTCAGGGCTTTATAAAAATAAAACTAGTGTATACCACGCATAATAATTTTCTTGTAAAATTGCACTCGGCCTACATTCTCAAACATTCCTGCTCACCGATACAAAACTCTAATTTTAGCCCTCTGATGCATAGGTAAACAAAGCTGTTTGGTCAAGTGGTTTGAATACTTTTGTAGTGTATTTTTGCTACTTTTATATTACAATAACATTTAACAATAAAACACAAGGGTATGTATCTAACGTATATCTAAAATACTGATATATTTCAATAATATTACAACCCTGTTACTTTCCCTATTGGTGTGGTGGTCAGGGAAGATATTGAATTTCCACTAAAAAAAATCGATATATTTTTTTAACTAACATCCTCCAACGTTAAGTCATATCGGATGATGAATGAAATGATGTTCAATTGAGCTGATGGTCCATAGAGCTTAAAGTTACCAGACATTCATCTTTCAGGATAAGGGAAAACCTTATTTAGAGAACTTATCCTGAAAGAGTTCCGAACTATCTACTTCTAGAACGTGAGAGAGTCACGCTACCATCTAGCTCCAGAGACGGAAAAAACAATTATTTCAATATTTCCTTGAAATGTGTAGTGTTTAACGCCCGCTTTTACTACATACGGCATCGCAGGCGGTGACACTGGTGATACATGAGATGAAGATGGAGCACCGGTGGAATGAGATGGCGGGGGAAACCGGAGATCCCGGAGAAAACCCGCCCCACAAATCTCACTTTGCGGTCGCCTGGGATCGAACCCGGGCCGCCTTGGTGAGAGCCAAGCGGTCTAACCACTGAGGCACGGCGCGGCCTAATGTTTCCTTGCCCGCCTTGGTAGCGTAGATGGTAGAACGTCTGCCTCACGTTCAAGAGGTCCCGAGTTCGAATCTCGGTAAGGG
>CM060955.1:148925295-148975295 GCA_030765055.1 Mantis religiosa | reverse complement strand
AGTATCCAGGTTATTGATTCATAGAGCCCAGCAGCTTTGTTTTTGTGAGAAACAGTGCAGTAGCTAGTTGGTCGAAAACAAAGGCCTGAAGAGGGCCGGTGATATTTTGCGGGTATTCTTTTTCCGGGGATAGCTGACAGTGAGGGAGGTGGCGGTTCTGAGCCGGATTAGCGCGCCCGACGTGCGGTTCGCAACCAGACAATACACCTGGGTTCTCTTTCCCAACTCGGCGCCAACGCTAGAGGGCGGGCGGGCACAGCTGCGCATACTCGCACACTCTTGTTGTTCCATACCCATGTCCAAACACCACACAGATATCTTTATTTTACTACTAGTATTATTATAATACACAGAGAGCGGCCTGCTTATCATCTGTAGCTACACCTGCGCCTTTGTTTCCCTCTTTTATCTTCTCCCTTCAACTTAAATCCCTCCACACTAGCCACCGTCGACCTTATTTAAATCATCATATGCCAGTCTTTTACTTTCTGTGCCACTATTGCATTCCACCCAAAAATTTCGTTCCGAAATCTCAGTGCAAATGCAACTCTGGGGTCTCTGAATACAACAAAAAAAAACTATATGTGTCTGTAAACAGCATAACGCCCGCCTCAGTAGCGTGATGGTAGCATGTCCTTCACGTCTAAGCAGTCCCAATTTCGAGACTCATCAGGGCCAGTTAAATGGATAAGGACTTTTCTGGTGTTTTGTTATCATGCTGCCACGATCTACACCGACGGTTCTAAATCTGCTTATGGAGTAGGTTATGCATACGTATGTCCTACTAATGCCTTGGCTCGATACCGCCTACCTATGGAGGCTTCCAACTACGCTGCGGAGGTTCTGGCCATTCGTGACGCTTTGCAATATGGGATTTCTCGGGGCTTCCCCAAAATGCTGGTCTTAACCGATGCGCAGAGTGTCCTGCAGAGACTCTCATCTCCTCTCTTGACGAGAGATATGCACTGTTATTTTTACGAGATCCTGACGTTGGTAAACGACGCTACCATAGCCGGACAGTTGAGTCCAGAGGTTCTACTCCCATTAGTCTTGAGCCCGTAGGAACAAGACCCGGGCCTCTTTCAGCCAGGGAGTTATCCGAGCTGACCCAAAGGGTGCTCGGCGTCCTCCGTGGGGCTTTCCATAGGACAAGACCTGGGTTACAAACAAGCCCCCCCATCTGGTCCAAGGACACAAGACGGGATGGAAGTGGATACGCCACTTACGCGCGCCAACACCAAAGGTGAAGGCTACCGATATGACCTCGGTGGGGCCGCCTGGTGATCTAGCACACATTCTACTAGCTTTGCAGGCTAGTACCCGGGATAATTAATGGCTTCCCTCAGCCCCGTCCTTAGACCTACCCGATTCCCACAGGTATCGCGAACTACTGCCCCCCTCGACACCATCCCAATCCGAACAAATCCCGAAGGAGGGGCTCAGATGTTCGGCCCGAGGTTCCTCTAGTAACGTCAGAGGTAAAGTCTGTTTTTTCAACGTGTGTGCAGTTCCCACTCAAAGGGACCTCAAAGGACCTGACCTTTCCGCCACTAATGGCCGTCATAAATCTATCTCCACACTTCAGAAATGGAACACTGACGTTGGGGACCAATAGCAACCCCGATTATCTGAAAATGACAGTTGCATGTCTACTCCACGTGGAGTCTCAGTTGCCAAAGTTCCAACTTCCAGTTGTTCTGTTTCATTAGGTGCAAGACAGTGATGTTAAAATGTTGCAACCTTGTAGAGAGGACCGTCAGGAGGAGGGTCCATGTTGTAAAACGATTATGAGGGTTCCTCAAAGAAAGCGGCCGCCGTGCACTTGCGTTGAGTAGACAGACTTTACCACGAGTGCTAAGGGTCCGTAGCGCCCACACCACGGCAGCTGAAGGGGACGGATCCCCTCCCCTACGGGAACCATAGCCGGACAGTAAATTCACTTCCTTTGGATCAGAGGGCATGACGGAATTCGATACAATGAAGTCGCCGATCGCCTGGCAAAAGAGAGACTCACCCAAGGTACATTTCAAGGCATCCAACTGCCCTACACGGATTTCTTCTCGATCCTTCATCGTGACGCCTATTGCCGCTGTAATGATGCCTGGATTCGTTCGCAGTCCATCAAAGGCAAACACCACGCCGCCGTTCAGACGCATCTGTCTACGACCCCTTGGTCCTCCAGCTTCAGGAAAGCACGTCGACATCTCACCTCTATCATTAGAATGCGACTTGGACATGGATGTTACCCTGCGCATCTACACCGACTACGTCTCATCGATTCCCCTGTATGTCCTGATGACCCAGGCGAAACCGCAGACCTCAATCATCTCTTGTTCAGTTGCTCTCACTACCGAGCCCACCGTTCTTCCTTCCTCCACCGCCTACTTCAACAGTCTGTTCCTTTGCCCGCTAGCGTCAACAACATATTACAGTTATGCCACAAACCTGTATACCAAGCTTTTCTGCAATTTCTTCGAGAAAGTGACCTACAGATCTAGTCTCCTCCCATTCTCTTAATTTTCCTTTCATTATTTTTCTTATTTTTCCCTTCGATAGCCATATGGGATTTTACCGAAGGGCCCCCCCCCCAAAAAAAAAATATCATGCTGCTCTAAAGATTACCCTGGCTTTATCTTAGTTAATAGAAATCTCTCAGATAATACACTGAATATTCTTAGAAGAGTGAGAAGGGCCTGGGTCGCTTCTCGGTCGTGTGCTAAGCACCAATGAACGCATCACTTCTCCCAATGGAATTCGCAGGAATCTGAAATGACCGATAGATGCTATGACCATGTCTGATAATCAGTGCGTTATCTGAGAGATTTTTATTAACAAAGATAACAATGGAAATTAATTGTTCTTTCACACTAGCAGTGTGTAGGACGCATTATGAAAGGGTGGAGCCAGACTGAAAAATTCAATGCCATAGCCGGGATCTGAACCACGGATATTCTGGTTTCCGTCCAGCCGCTCTAACCACTTGAGCTACTATGGCCAACGTGCCAACATGACATTAAATTCTCCAACTGACAGCAAATTTATGTGAATAGTTTTTTTAATAGTTTGATTTATAGATTAATAAATATACCTCTGAATAAAGAAGAATTTAATAAAGAATATAAACATATTATTAATAATGCTTTAATTTTAATGTTTTAATAAAGATTTTATACAAAAGAAGATTGAAAAATTTAAATATAAAAAACTGTTAATGATATTTCCACTCTTAAAAAAATAAAAGATGGATTATAATTTTTAAAAATTTACTTACCATCCTTGGTTTAATAAACATTTTCAATTTTTTTTAAAGAAGCTGGTATAACTTTAGTTCCTCAAAATAAATATGATATTAAACATTTATTACAATTTTCTAAAAAAGATAAAATTCCCAATAGTAAAATATCAGGTATTTATTAATTTAATTGTTTGGATTGTGATCAGGTTTATATTGGAAAGGCGAAACGTAATTTGGAAACCAGAACGAAAGAACATTTTCGTAACATTAAATATAAACAAATTGATAAATTGGCCGTAGCAGATCATTGTTGGTCATTTAACCATGAAATAAATCCCGAAGTTAAATTATTAAAACAATTAAATGGTTCCATAGAGTTAATAGTGTGAGAAAAACTATTTTAAAAAATAAAAACCGCGTAATGGATTTTGAAATACCGGCAATTGATTCTGTTTTTAGGTTTGTTTCGTCTTCAAATGTTGGTAATGCGTAACATAACAAAAGAAAAGAACATCGTAACTGAGATTTCCTTAACAACGGAGTTGGGTATTAACTGGTGATGGAAGCAATATGCTTTTGAAATCGATATTATAAAGAACAAGGAAATATTAACATCAACTTCTTAAGTGATGATTCTTTTACAAATATTTTTATTTGTGTAGTATTTGTTGCTTCACTGTGACAAGCTTCATTTTCTGTGTGAACAATATTATATATTTATTTATAAACAGGTTTACAATGTGAAACATCTTCCTGCATCCAAAGCTAGCGTTAATCCAAATGTTCCTTCATTTGTTATAACACGAAAAATGTATCTTCATTTTATAAATATCTCTTACAATGTAAATGAATCGCTTCGAATTAGCTCTATAAATTTGCGCTTTCCAAAATAAAGTTAGTGGCCATCCCTGCTCTATTAAATGCAGTGCTCTGTTCCAGTTTACGGAAATTTGGCGGTAATATGTACGTACTTTTACCTTAACATTCATCAGCTCTGTCAAAACTTCCATTTCCGACGGAATGCTTGGGTAACTGGCATGCTTCTTAGAAATAGCTTCAACCCAAAGTGATAATTAGGTCAGTTTAACAAAGTTAAAGTTTGAGGTCATAATGGAACAGCTCATTAAATATTTGGTTCAATAGGCTTTACGTAATTGTTTCTAGGTGGACTTCGGTTACATGCATCTTCCAAAGACTCAGTTGGACGTTATAACAATCTGTATATAGTGTTAAAATTACACAAGCAATTTTAAAGCTGTTTTGTTTCAATGCCGGCTAATGAAAGCAAGCGAACTGTAAAATGCAATGAATCTTTCAGCGTGTTACGAAGCGAAGGTTATATAATATGACATGCCATCTTTTAACTTGTTGGCTAACCTGATGGAACTCTGTCAAATCATGAACATGCATGTTCATTACGTAATTTTTACTGTCTGTATCAGGTACAGTAGGAAGGTAGTGTATTCCATATTTGAAGCGCTCGGCAGTAAACAATGGTACGAGACACGTAGTATAGCTAGAGAAACAAAGAGTTTAAAGTTTAGAAAAATAATATCATTATTTCGTTAAGCATAAATAGAGAACACAGACTTTTCCCATAAACTTATGTTTAAAGAACTTCTATTTCCGATTTAAGAATTTTATGACAGTATTGTGAATGTAAAAACTAACGTTTTTTAAATTAATGTGCAGTTGTACTTAGCATTGTTTACATGAAATAAGAAAGTACTTAACACTGCATTAAATGAAAACAGGATAAAGGGGTCGGCGCGATGTCTGGGTTAAGGGCGAGATAAGTGGATGATAAAATAAGACCTGAAGCTTACCTGGCAAGAATACGTCACTTTCTTCTCGGGCAGACAACCAGGTGAAAAGACGATTAGATATCTACGTTTCGGGAGTGTGCATCTCTCCCATCATCAGGATATTTATAAAATGTTATAACTACAAATGAAACACTGGATATAACACAACTATAAACAAGGAGAAAACACTATCAAAATTCACATTACTGAACAAAAGACTGTTTTCAGTAAATTAAATGCCAGGTCAGTAGATGGCATGAGTATAGAAAATTGGGTCAAAGAAACGTAACTACTTAACTTGATTATCAAGCTGTATTGATCTTTGCTTCTTAATTCGATGGATTTCCATTTTTAAGGCCGGTTTCCAAGAGGAGCTGAACTGAAATCCAGCATCACGGTTAAGCGTGCTCCCTTCAGAGGAAATCGCCAAAGCCTCCTTAATTCTCCGCTCCCAGTAACTGTTGCATTTTGCCAAGATGGTCGTCTCCCGAAAATTTGGCTCTATGGTCGTTATCAAAACAATGCTCTGCCAGCCCAGACTTCTCAGGTTACATTAAACGAATGCTCCGTTCATGTTCGGTTATTCTAGTAGCGATGGTCCTTCCGGTTTGTCCTATATACGGTGTCCCACATTCACAGAGAATGCGGTACACTCCCGGAACTTGGAAGTCCAGTTTGTCCAGTTAAACATCTGTTGAGACCAGTGAAAGACAAACAAATCTGAGTTTTTATGAGCTAGTACAGTGTGATCCATATACACCTGAACCACTTCAATAGGCCATAACTCTTGAAGAAATAACAGGGCACACAAGCAACTTTGGGAGAATATAATAGACAATTGGGAGATTACATTACACTATTTACATCTCAGAGAAAATGTTGGAAGTGTCCTCCATCAGCATCTATGCATGTCTGCACTCGTCTCACCGTATTCTCTGAAGTTTTACAGAGAGCATCCTCATCAATGTTACTTATTTCGGTTCGAATGGATTCCTTGAGAACATCAATTGTCCGTGGCCTATTCTTGTACACTCAATTTTTTAAATAACCCTACAAGAAAATATCCGGTGAGGTTAGGTCAGATTATTCCCCAGACCTAACCTCACCGGAATTTTTCTTGTGGGGGTATCTAAATCTAGAGTGTACAACAATAGGCCACGGACAATTGATGTACTCAAGAAATCCATTCGAACCGAAATAAGTAGTATTGGCGAGGATACTCTCCGTAAAACTTCTTAGAATATGGTGAGATAAGTACAAACATGTATAGATGCTGGCGGAGGACACTTCCAACATTTTCTCTGGGATGTAATCTCCCAATTGTTTATTTAATTCTCCCAAACTTGCACGTGGCCATATTATTGGTTCTATGGCCTATTGAAATGTTTCAGGTGCACTATATATTATATAGTAATATTTTGTATATTTCCTAAGGTTTACTAGTTTTGCTTTACTAGTCTTTCAGAATGAAGAGAAATACAGGCTTTTCCCAGAAAATTGATGATGAGAATACCTTAAGCTAGAGCTATTTTTTGAGAAACTTAAAACTCTTCAAAAATTTTTCCATGTACAAGGTAGAGTGGGAAGCATGGATTTTGTTGAAATGTTTGTGTTGTATTGTTGAAAAATTAACTTAAATATCATGTTTGGTATTTAGCCATCTTTTGGTATTTGAGTTAAGCTGTTCACACACGAATATATGCCTACCTCTGTAGCGTAGATGGCAGCGTGTCTGACCCACGTTAAATAGGTCCCGTGTTTGAATCTTGGTCAGAGTGAGCTATATGGATAGGATTTTTCCGGGATTTCCCTTATCCTTCTTCTTCTTCTTCTTCTTCTTCTTCTTCTTCTTCTTCTTCTTCTTCTTCTTCTTCTTCTTCTTCTTCTTCTTCTTCTTCTTCTTCTTCTTCTTCTTCTTCTTCTTCTTCTTCTTCTTCTTCTTCTTCTTCTTCTTCTTCTTCTTCTTCTTCTTCTTCTTCTTCTTCTTCTTCTTCTTCTTCTTCTTCTTCTTCTTCTTCTTCTTCTTCTTCTTCTTCTTCTTCTTCTTCTTCTTCTTCTTCTTCTTCTTCTTCTTCTTCTTCTTCTTCTTCTTCTTCTTCTTCTTCTTCTTCTTCTTCTTCTTCTTCTTCTTCTTCTTCTTCTTCTTCTTCTTCTTCTTTCTTCACGGGTTAGCCTTAAGCCTGTTCGGGTCTCACATTTCCTGAAGTCATGTTTTTAGGGGGCGTCCTATTGATCTTCGTCCTCTTGGTTCATAATTGAAGGCTTGTTTTGGTGTTCTTTCTCTTGGCATGTGATTAAGGTGTTCGATCCATTTGTTTCTATATCTTTGGATTTCTTCTAATAACAGTTGTACTTCTAATTCTTTTCTGATAGTTGCATTCCTAATATGATCTTCTCTTGTATAAGATGTATTATTTTATCTTGACAGGAATCCTGCGTGGTAGGGATTAGTAGCAACTGTGGTGGGGATAGTGCACCTATCGCCACAATGCGTTCCACGCGTAAGATTACGAGAGGGGAGGGTGGTGCATAAGGTGTCTAAAAACAAATTTCAGTCTCGAAGCCAGTTTTGCAGCTCTTATAAACTAAGTTGTAATTCTTACTATGGTAGTAATCTCCACGCTTTTGCTGGATCTTAAATAGTACATAGGCATTTGGAACAAAACCCTGTTCTCCTTCAGCAGGCATTATAAACAACTGTCGGCCTTTCAATATCGCTGCAGAGTCCCTGTAACGTATTTCACTCCAGGCATATGGTCCAGTATGTGCTGTATTTATATAAGTTTCATCCATATAAAGTATATAAACTTCACTTCGATATCTCCGAATCCTTTTTGCGCGTATGGCGCGATGTTCGATTAAAATTTGTCTGTCACGCTTAGTGTTTTTTTTTTTCCTTCAAATAATCCTAGCTTCAAAAGAACTCTTCTTAATGTTAAGACACTGCCTTGGAAGTCAGTAGAATTTTTAGCTTCATAAGCACTTTCTTCAAAGTTGGTGTTTGTTTTTCTGTGTTTTAAAAATTATTCATAGTTCGCCTAACTACTTCTGAATGAAAACATCCAAATTAGATTTTGTGCATGTTCTTAATCTTTGTTTACTGGGTATAGAGAAGGACGTTGTTGCACTAGTATCAATGGCTTTTCTTTCCTTAATAACTCTCCTAAACTGCTTTCAGACACAACTGTTGCCTCAGATACCCTTCCCCAGTTTTTCATAGCTGACCCAGACAATTGTTCCTTTTTTACAAATCTATGGATATTGGTTATTACTTCTCGTGATTTTAAATGTAGCACTTTATTTCCTAATGTGCTGCTAGGAGGCGTCATTTATACAGGGTGTCCATAAATGAATATCGGGGTTTTAACGCTTTATAACATTAATTTTATTAAACTTACAGTAATGAAATATATGTCACATGAAAGAGCAACTCAAACAGTTTTATATACGAGCTTACAAGTGTTCTATGTGAGCACCATTTGTCACACGGCACACATCAAGTCTATAGCTGAGTTCTTCCCAGACGTTGAGCAGTGTGTCTTCAGTAATTGTTGCAACAGCTGCTTCAATCCTGTTTTGTAATTCATGGAGGTCAGCTGGTAATGGAGGTACATACACACGATCCTTGATGAAACCCCAAAGGTAGAAATCGCATGGCGTTAGGTCGGGTGAACGTGGAGGCCACGCATAGCAAGCTCTGTCATTGGGTCCCTTGCGGCCAATCCAGCGGTCGGGTAAAGTTACGTTCAACCATTCGCGTACTGCGTTGTGCCAGTGAGGTGGCGCGCCATCTTGCTGGAAAATGAAATTCTCTGGTTCATATTGTTCCAACTGAGGGAAGAGCCATTGCTCTAGTGTATCAAGGTAGGAAGTACCAGTTACAGTAGCTTCACCAAAAAAGAAAGGTCCGTAAACTTTCCGCCGGGATACAGCACAAAAAACATTGATTTTAGGGGAGTCTCGTTGCACTTGTACGACCTCATGAGGATTTTTTGAGCCCCATATCCGCGCATTATGAGTGTTAACATGTCCACTGAGGTGAAAGGTCGATTCATCACTGAAAACAACATGATCTAGAAAATCTTCATCGTCATTAAACAGCATTACGTTAGCGAAGTTGGCACGTAAACCATGGTCTGCAGGCTTTAGAGCCTGTAACAACTGTAAACGATAAGGACGTAGTTGCAATCGTTTCCTTAAAACTTTCCAAACAGTCGACTTAGCAATTTCTAATTCACGACCAGCCTTCCGAACTGATTTCTTTGGGCTACGAGTGAACGACTCTCTCACTCGCTCAACATCCTCTTCGCTAACTCTTGGTCGTCCCGTGCTCTTCCGTTTACAAAGGCAGCCTGTATCTTCAAACTGATGAAACCATCTACGGATGTTATTGTCACTTGGAGGATCACACCCGAACTTAATGCGGAACGCACGTTGCACAGTAACTACAGATTCGGTCTTTGCAAACTGCAAAACACAAAACGCTTTCTGCTCACTAGTCGCCATCTTTGCTACTACCGCTTTCTAGCGGATCGCGGCGTAAACATTTCACGCACATGCGCACTGGTGCCAACGAATAAAACTGTTTGAGTTGCTCTTTCATGTGACATATATTTCATTACTGTAAGTTTAATAAAATTAATGTTATAAAGCGTTAAAACCCCGATATTCATTTATGGACACCCGGTATATGCTCTCTTGGAACCAGGAGACAAGCACATTTTGAAACAAGCTCTAGTGTTACCGAGTAGCTTTGCACGTGTTCAGTTGCTCGCAACTGGTACGCAACTGACCTGCCCTCCCCTGCAGTTGCAACCGTTCTGAGGTGGACTCGTCCAGATACCACTGCGCATCGCTCTGCACTTTTCAAGATAAAAAAATACATCTGTAAACCCTTTGATTGGTCTTAAGAATCTCATTTCAGCAGCTTGTATTTTACTCTTCTCCTTTTTCCTTATTATCCATGCCTCACTTCCATTAGTTTAGTATTGGGATTGTCATCACTTTGTAGAATCTTATTTGAATTTCTTTCCTTACTTTATTCCTGAGGGTTCTCTTAATTGTTTCGCAAACTGCTTGGAATTTTTGTATTTTATTCCTTATATCTTGATTTTCCGATTCATAGGTTATATCACAGTCAAGGTATTGAAAGTGGGATACTTGTTCTATTATTATAGTTTCCTCTACTACAATTTTGGTCCTTATTGGGTATTTTCCCAGGAATGACATTACTTTTGTTTTTGTCTTTGAGATTGTCATATCATATTTTTAGTTGATATATTCCTTTCAGTAGTCTATCTTCCTTGTTAAAGATTAAAACTATATCATCTGCAAATAGGAGAGCGTTTATTGATCTTCCTTGTCCTAACCTAATCCCCTCATGCACTACTTTTTCATTCTATTATAATTTCATTTATGTATATTAAAAGGAATTAGAGATAGACTACACCCTTGTTTCAATCCTTTGTTTACTTAAAATTCATTTGTTATTTCTCCTTCCATTTCCATTACCAATTTCGTATTTCTGTATACGCTTTGAATAATTTTAACTAAGTGTAGTGGGTATGCCATTTTACATATTATATCCCATAACAATAACCGGTTAACTTTGTCGAACGCTTTTTCTAGATCTATAAATGCTAGAAAGGTAAATGTTGGATAACTCTAAGCTCTACGGCTCCTGATTTCACTCATTTCATTCATCGTCCCATATGACAGCCTTAGAGGAGGTAAAACACACATACTGGTACCTATACACACATTTTTGTGAATATATTTTTTTATTCATGAGGTTTCTAAGCACGTGACGTATTGGTAGAATGCAGTACGTTCTGTACTTACTATGGATGGGTAGAGAAGCTTAAAATAAGTTGTTAGAGTACTTGATAGAAGAGAAATAGTAAGGTGCTCTTTATTTGGAATAGTCTAAAATTAAGAAGGGACTTTGGAAGCAGAGGAAACTGGTTCACACGTTGCTTCCTGCCAATGTTGGTGACGCTTCGATTTAAGCCTTAAGAAAATAAGAGAATGTAGGTGACTAGTGTTTTGAGAACGCGCTGTTAAGTTGGTAGGAGTGGTCCGTGGTAAGCACGTTAATTCTGTCAAGCCCCTCATAATGGCTGGTGGGTAAGAACAATTGGTTTGTCCCCGTGTTACAGGATCATCCTCCCGCACTTTCGTTTGCACTGTCAATACGATCACTGATGTTTGTCTTGCCTAGAAATACGAGTCTAATGGCGTGATTTCATGAAATGCAAATCACCAAACGGAACGGTGGGAACCTCGACACCCATTCCAAATAATATCAAGAGTGATTTGGAACGCTTTTATCTCGATTGCTTGTATTATTTCAGAAAGTTTATGTCACTTAGAATTTAGCTCCAGAATCTAATAATTTCTTCAGTTATGCAAGTAGGTACTAATAGTAAGATCTATACAAAAAGCTCACCAAGGCACAGGTTTATTTAATATTCCTTCTTTCATTGATCCTGTGAGAATGATGTGCACATTATAAAATTCAGTTGTTTCATACTAACCGAATTTAATAATAAATACAGTGTGATCCATATAAACCTGAACCACTTCAACAGGCCATAACTTTTGAACCAATAATAGGACACACGCACAACTTTGGGAGAATATAATACACAATTGGGAGATTACATTACACTATTTACATCTCAGAGAAAATGTTGGAAGTGTCCTCCACCAGCATCTATATTTGTTTGTACTCGTCTCACCCCATTCTCTGAAGTTTTGCGGAGAGTATCCTCGCCAATGTTACTTATTTTGGTTCCAATGGGTTCCTTGAGAACATCAATTGTCCGTGGCCTATTCTTGTACACTCACCGAGCGGGATGGCTCAGGCGGATTCGTCTGTGGCCCACATCATTCGGGAGGTCCGGGTTCGATCCCCGCGGCCAATCTACCTGACCCATGGGTTTTTCTGCAGTTTTCCTGGGGTCGCCAGGTGAATGGTGGGTAGGTTAATTACATCCCCCGGATTTCCTGTCCCTCCATCTCATCTTCATTATCGTTTCACATCATGCCTCATCTGGTGGTCTCTTTCAGGGTAGAAGTGTCGGCGGGTGTCTCAGCGCTGCATGGCAGGATGATATGCTCTGAGGAAGACTACTTCCTCCTTCGCTAGGTCGGTTGCCGATCTCCGCTCCTCTGCTGGGACCATTTCGGGACCACCAGTCAGGGACCTTTGGGACTCGGGTCGGTTGCCTGGAAACCATTACGGCTCGGCTGCTGGGCTCGTTGTCGTCCCGCTGTGGGGGAGCGAGTTCGTTGTCCTGGTCTGTCGGGGGAAGTCTCTCTCCAAGTACACTGTAGGGACCCTGCCCTCTGTACTGTCGTGGCTCCTTGGGTCGGCCACCCTCTGTCTCCTGCACCTCATCCTTTCTCTCGGGGATGCCCCCGTTTGGGAGCATAGGTACAATCCATGGTGGCCTACGTACCGAATCCTCTCCCTAATGATATCCCTATCCCTTGTACATTCTATTTTTAGATACCCCCACACGGAAAAATCCGGCGAGGTTACCTCAAGGGATCTGAGGGGTCACAGACCTTTTGATATTATTCGATTATCAAAGAAACTTGTTACAATTTTCATGGTGTCATTAGATGTATGACACGTTGCTCCATCTTGCTGGGAATAACCTTCACTCAATTCGATATCATCTCCGTAAAACTTCAGAGAATATGTTGAGACAAGTGTAAACATGTATAGATGCTGGTGGAGGACAGTTCCAACATTTTCTCTGATATGTAATCTCCCAATTGTGTATTATATTCTCCCAAAGTTGCACGTGTGTCCTATTATTTGTTCAATAGTTAAGGCCTATTGAAATGGTTCAGGTTTATATGGATCACACTGTACATGGGTCATTCAAAAATTACTGGCAACACTGCCTGCATGTAGAGCTGTCAGCGGTAAATCATGTAAGCTGATAACAATGAAAAATAAAAGCATCTAATGTTTGTTAGCTGTGAGTATGCCAATAATATTTTATTTAATAAGATATTTTAGTAAGTTTAATTGTAGGCTTATCTTTAGTGCTGTACATATGTTTAGTAAATACGAACAAAAATATTAACAATAACTAAACACTATAGCATCACAACGTCACTATTACTTATCTTATTCACTATTCTTTGGGACCGGTTTCGAAGCAACTTTGCTTCATTTTCAACCTGTCAGCCTGACACTGACACACTGACCTTGACCACTTGCGAAATTTGAAGAACAGCTCCCTATGTTACTGCCATCTACCGGGGACAACAGTTTGGCATTTATAGGAAATCAACTCACAGTGAGAGCTATATAAAAATATAAAAGTTTCAAGCTTTTGTTACACAAATTTGCTGTTTTTAATAGTTTAATTTACAGGTTGATAAACATACCTCTAAACAAGGAAGAATTTAATACAGAATATAAGCACATTATTAACACTTCTTTAATTAATGGATTTAATAAAGATTTCATACACAAAAATTTAGAAAAATTTAAATATAAAAAAGTGCAAATGATGTTTCCACTCTTAAAAACGTAAAAATGATTATATTTAAAAGAAATTTACTTATAATCCATCGGCAAATAAAAAATTACAAAATATTTTCGAAGTAGTTGGTATAATACTTGCACCTGAAAATAAATATACCAATTTTCTAAAAAATACAAAATATCAGGTAAATTATCTTGTATTTATCAAGTTAACTGTATAGAATGCCATAAGATTTATATTGGTAGGACCAAACGTAATTTAGAAACTAGAGCGAAATATTAAATACAAACAGACAGATAAATCTGCAGTGGCAGATCATTTTTGGTCATCTGAACATGAAATAAAGCTAGAAGTTACATTATTGAAACAATTGAACGAACCGATAGATTTAACGGTTTGGGAGAAAACATTTATTTTTAAAAATAAAGATCGCGTGATGAATTTTGATATCCCACAAGTATATGTCATCAATAGGTCTGTGTTGTTACAAATAGTAAACTGAATGTCGAAATGAGTGATCCAGGCTACGAGAGTTTTATGCCTAAATACAAGAATAATTTACCAGCCATGATCGATTGTAACTTGTCGGTTAGTTCATCTTCAGCATACTCTAGTGGACCTGTATTCATTTTTAACAATTGTACCGTTAACATTAATCATGCAATGAAGCCAAAATGATAAAATATATGCTCAACTTGTTCTTGGGAAGCAAGCCAGGTGAAAAGATGATTAGAAATGGACGTTTCAAGAGTGTTCTGCCGTCATCAGGATATTTATTAAATGTTATAACCACAAATAAATCACTGGATATAACATAAATATAAACAAAGACAAAATACTATCAAAATTTGCATTACTGAACAAAATACTGTTTTCAGTAAATTAAATGCCAGGTCAGGAGATGGCGTGAGTATATAAAATTAATTGGATCAAAGAAACGGAACTACTTAACTTGATTATCAATCTGTATAGTGCTGTGCTTCTTCAGTCGACGGACTTCGATTCTAAGGCCGGTTTACAAGAGGAGCTGAACTGAAATACAGCATCACGATGAAGCGTGCTCCTCTCGGAGGAAATGGACAAAGGCTCCTTAATTTTCCTCTCCCAGTAGCTGTTGCAGTTTGTCAAGATGGTCGTCTCCCGAAAATTGGCTCTATGGTCGTTTTCAAAACAGTGCTCTGCCAGTTCAGACTTCTCAGGTTGCATTAAACTAATGCTCTGTTCATGTTCGATTATTCTGGTAGCGATGATCCTTCCTATATAATGGCCGCGCCGTGGCTCAGTGGTTAGACCACTTGGCTCTCACCAAGGCGGCCCGGGTTCGATCCCAGGCGACCGCAAAGTGAGATTTGTGGTGGACAACACTGTGCTGGGGCGGGTTTTCTCCGGGATCTCCGGTTTCCCCCGCCATCTCATTCCACCGATGCTCCATCTTCATCTCATGTATCATCAGTGGCATTGCCTGCGGTGCCGTATGTAGTAAAAGCGGGCGTTAAACACTACACATTTCACTTTCAATTTCTATATAATGGCAAAATGCAACAGTTACTGGGAGCGGAGAATTAAGGAGGCTTTGGCCATTTCCTCCGAGAGAAACATGCTTAATCGTGATGCTGGATTTCAGTACAGCTTCTCTTGGAAACCGGCCTTAAAATGACAATCCGTCGACTTAAGAAGCACAGATCAATACAGCGTGATAATTAAGTTAAGTAGTTACGTTTCTTTGACCCAATTAGTTTTTTTGATAGTGTTTTGACTTTGTTTATATTCATGTTATATCCAGTGATTCATTTGTGGTTACACCATTTAATAAATATGCTGATGATGGTAGAGATGCACACTCCCGAAATGTCGATTTCTAATCGTCTTTTCCCCTGGCTTGAGCATATTCGTTGCCAGGAAAGCTTCACGTCTTATTTTGATAAAATATATTTCGTACATTGTAGATGAAAAATGTTTGCTACTTTGCTTTACAGTTAACTAAAGAAAAATTGAGCATCGGACTGAGCGGTGTACGTGGTAATCGATAGTCAAAGAGATTAGAATATAATCTCTTTGACACTATATTAGGGTAAGCGTTGTGTTTTTGTTTCACAAATTTTAACGTTATTCTTCTATTAGACTGCTGTATTGACTCTGTCAGAGACTCTTTGCAGAGATTACTCGTGTCTAACAGTAAATGGCCTACTTTCCAGAAACAAAAGTATCGCGTAATTGTGTTTTTATTATGGTGGCGGATAAATATATAAATTCAACAAATATTTATCTCTATTAGCGTGAACAGTATAAGTGTTGTAGAGAAGGTTCACATCGGATTGTTTTTCACTGGTGACACGTGGTTGATGGATTTCACCCCCTCCCCCCTTCCCGATTGTTTTCTGTTGCGATTACGCTGCCTGTTTTGGTACATAACCAGAGGGTTTAGCTCCTTTGATACGCTAAACAATTTGCGTCACTAACACTCATACTTAAATGTCAGCTTATATAACACCACGGGCATTATATAAGGAATGTAACATTAATGCGTTCAGAGATAATTCCTGGATGACGCGTGACAGTCAAGTGTAGGTGTCCAATCTTTGTATTCCAGAATGACACACAAATGTGAGTGACATGTGCGAGGCAGAGCAACGTTTTTATTATTCTAGAACTATCAAGCACAGCTCCGACATGCTTACGTTTCTGACAAATGAAGCGAAGCACGCAAGTTGCCGTCTAAAATTTAATAATTAAAAATATCTGATGTGCGGCATTTACATACAGCCCTTTCATTTATTTTCACTAAGCTCCTACATGTCCTTCGTGATCTCGGCCCCTGCTTCCCGAGGTTATGAGATATTTTTGCAGATGAGCCCATGTAGGACTACGCAAAGTACTTAGAGACGTTTCTTATAATGTTTCAAATGGGAAGGTGTTTGTCCTTGAGCGCTACTAGGTGAGCAACCAATCGGAGTCCTGCAGTGATGTCGTATTGCATTCCCCCTAAGTGGTGTGTGACGAGCATAGTCAATCTCTAATAAACACTATTCGCACTAAGACAGAAATTCAGATTTTACAAAAATTGATCCATTAGGAAGGAGAGAGTAATGTATTTAACATAACTGTAAAAATACATTATTTCCGGCTCAAATAGTTTTCTTAATACAAATAAATAAAGTATCATCATCATTACGGTATAAGCCTTGTGGCCCGTTCCGACTTCAAGGAAATTGATCGGACCATCTCATTCGTGGCCTGCCAACATTTCTTCTACCTACAGGTTTATACTTGTATACTATTTGTGGTGTACGGTCGTCGGTCATTCTCTGCGCACGGTATTTCCTTGAAGAGACTCAGCAGAGTTAATTGTCCTCTGGACACGGTACCAACGTGAAGCAGAGGAAGACTGTTGCTGGGGTTGCCAGCTCATAGACTAACAGTCACTCTATCATATGTACCATCCCCAAATGAAGGGCTGCCTCTTCCGCCGCCATGAATGTCGCCGTTGAGGTCTTCACCCAGTTACCCCGGGCATGGCACCTCCATATTTATATCCCCTGGAGATAGGGTGTCCCAGTATTTAAGCCCCCAGGAACCGGGCTCCTTGTTGGTCCACGGGTCCTTATTACCGTAGCTATTCGGACCAATCCACCATTTCTGCTGGGCTCCCTCATCCGCCACCCGGGGACGCGCCTGGTAGGGGTTACAAGGTCCCCCCCGGGGTTGTTATTATAACAATGCATTGCGACGTAAGCACTGTAATGAATATCATTATTGGTTGACATGTATACGTGAACGTATATTTGAAATTACTCAGAACTGAAACGTAAACATTTGACATGACGTGATAAAAGAAATATGTACTTTGTATAAGCCAAGGTGTTTGTTAAATTCGACGAGAGGAAACAATACACTTCTTGCTGGTCTGGCAAAACGTGTCTGGTCACATTATATTGTCATGGCAACAGGCGTTTCGGCACAAATAAGAGGACCGTCGGCGGATATAGTTTCATGGTAATAATGAGCCTTGCCGAGCAGTTAATGATAGCGGTGCTATTGTAAGCGGGCGCCGGTGGGCAGCGAAACTGAGGTAAAGGTCTCGCCGGCATAGATTAAGTTACGCTTCTAGAAAGTATGGAATGATTTGGAAATTTCTGGAGTGATAAAGATTGTTCGGCTTCTGGCTGAATTTAGAACCAGCTAGAGTTACGAATTATGTACTTAAGGACGTGACGGCTCGCAAAGAGTGAGTTGTGAAACAGTGTTGTGAAATGAGAGACAGCTAGCTGTGTTGTTGTAACGAGAGCTAAGGATGTAATCTGCTGTCACTGTTTGTTATTGTGATCGACCTTGGTAGACTGATGGTGTATGTAACGTAATGCTGCTGTAATCTATAAGAGTATTTCTACGAAAATAAAGGAGATTTTTAATTTCTGCAACTCGGCCTTTGAATTCTACGAATCCACAAAGTCACAATATCTTTGTTTATGAATGGTTCGTAATCTCTATTTACTCTAGAGAGGAGCATTATTCAGTTACTCTTCCATGAAAACGTATAGCTGGATCAATGACACACGATCCATCCCCCACCCCTTACTACTGTTAGAACTAGCCAATAGAGTTAATGTGGGCTCAAATTATGTTGCATGCAGAAATACTATTTTTGAACTGACTGATGTTGAACAACTTGTTCACGAAGAAATTGGCGAGGAACACAACAAGACTGGGAAAACTGCGTGAGATACAAGATAAGAAGACGACTTTTGGAAAGAAATAGCATGTAACGAGATTTTGCAATCTATCATCATAAATTTGTAGTACTCAGACGATGAAGACAATGACAATGACGAATTATCTCTTAACGTAAGTAACATTCACAGCTAAACGGATGCACCGCTGGTATTTTTGTTGGATTAGAAAAATAACTAATTCATAAATTATAATTAACCTGAAACTAAATATTTAAAACATTTGTGTAATATACGAATATTCATATTGAAATTGTGATTACAACAACTGTATTATTATAAAACTTCGGAAAAGTAAGTTTTCATTCCCTTACGTCTAGCGCCACGAAAACTCGCAAGTGTGTGAGAGAGAGGGAAATATAAAGAGTGGGGATAGGGAGGTGGCAACGGTAAAGGCTCTGACGCATCGGATTGGCTACAGGCGAGAACTCTTCCCATTTGAAACATAATATAGCTCTTCTATGTATCCAAAGCTCTCTCATTCTTTGGTTTTGGACTTTCTTTCTGTCCTCTGACCACGTTGTTCCAGTCCTTTTCTTCGTTTGTTCTCTTGGTCAATTTGCCACTTATGCACCTTTATTCTAAATACGTCCCTGTCCAGGATATCGTCTTGAGTGATTCCCGCCCAATTTAAGTCATTTTTTACTTCACTAACCCATTTCATAGTGTCTACTTATGCTTTAATTTTATACAATTTTAACCTTTGTATCCTAATCTCACCATGAATGGCTGTATATTTTTGTATTACTTTTTACTTGTAAGTCTGTGTTCTTCACCTATGACTTGTAAACCTAACATTTTTTAAATAATTTCGTTCTTCTTTTTCTATATTTTCGATATCTACTTTTCTGTTCAAAATTAATGTCTCTTCTCCATACAGACACTATGAATTAATTAGAGTGTTATAGTGTCTAATTTTGTATATTTAGACATGTATTTTTATTACATATCTTTTGAGTAACCGGATACCCTGTTTCCATTTTTTTGGTATCTACTTTTGTTTGCTTTAGTTTGGGTTCCATTTTCCTGAATTATTTCCCCAAGATACGAGGGCTGTTCAATAAAGAATGATCCCAATTTTTTCTGACAACGTACCTTTATTTATCCTCATAATTTTGATGGTTCTTCTCAAAATAGTCTCCCCTGAAACTGATGCACTTGTCCCAGCGTTTCTGTCAGTCTTCAAAGACATGCTGGAAACAATTTTTGAGAGATCCTTCAAAATCGCCTCCGCAGCCTTCACTATTGCTTCTGATGATGGATAATGACTCCCCCGAAGGCATCTTCAAGTTAGGGAATAGAAAAAAGTCGCATGGGGCTAAATACGGACTATAGGGAGGGTGAGGGATGTACTTCACGTTGATTTTTGCAAGATATTCAGCAACAACATTGGCAATATGCGGCCGCGCATTATGGTCGTGCAACATCCAGCCAGCTTCACGGAAATGTGGTCTTTTGCGCCTTATATGGACTTGCAATATTTTCAGGACATCCCTGTAGTATTGTCCAGTTACCGATGTGTGTGCAGGTACAACATGCTGATAAACCATTCCATGAATATCAAAGAATGAGATGACCATAACTTTTCCAGCAGAAGCAACCACTTTTGCTGTTTTGGGGTTTGGTGATGAAGGAGATTTCTACACTGAGCTTTGCTGTTTGCTCTCAGGATCAAAATGATGTAGCCAAGTTTCATCAGCAGTGATTACGTTTGAAAGGAACTCCAGATCTTCCCCTAACATCAACTTTAACTGCATGCGAATGTCTTTTTGTTCGGGAATCAACAGTCTTGGAACCCATCGCAGACAAACACGTCTCATGTGTGATGTTTCTGTCACCAACGTGTGGGCAACACCCAATGAAGTGTTCAGTATTTCATAAAGTGATCTTAAGGTAATTCGTTGATCCTCTCTCACAATGGCAGCAGCAGTGTTGATGTTTTCTTCCGTAAAAGCAGTAACTGGAGCACCGGGTCCATCTTCCTTTGAAATTGATTGTCTCCCCTCTTTAAAGATTTTAAACCACCTTCGAGCTGTGCTGTAGGGAAGATTAGACTCTCCATAGACCTCCTGTAACATTGTATAGGCCTCAACTGAAGATTTGTTGAGAATTTCAAAGCCGCATATTGCTTCTCGCGTGTTACCTCCATTGTAGCGGTGGGTGATATTGAACATGGCTGACCTTGCCTGGTTCTCACAGGCGAGAACCAGGAGTACCAACTATGAAACTACTATGACGTGTATGTTTCACATTAAGCTAATAGAATATAATAAGATTGAATTTTAGTGCGAAAAATTATGACCGTAAAAAGGTTATGATCATTCTTTATTGAACAGCCCTCGTATTTTAATTGTGAAATTACTGTAGTTTTTCCATATTTGGTTTCCATGTAGTTTGGTGGGTTTTTGTCGTACGAAATGTATTCAGTTTTTTTTCGAAAGATATCTGAGGACCAACTTTCTCTGCATTTTCTTTTAATGATTCAATCTGGTTTTGAGCTGTTATGACTTCACTGGTACTGCATACGCTAGGCAATCTATCTTTAAATTTCCTCTGTTTAATATTCTTGGTTCAGTAATTTTGAGAATTATTATTATTATTATTATTATTATTATTATTATTATTATTATTATTATTATTATTATTATTATTATTATTATTATTATTATTATTATTATTATTATTATTATTATTATTATTATTATTATTATTATTATTATTATTATTATTATTATTATTATTATTATTATTATTATTATTATTATTATTATTATTATTATTATTATTATTATTATTATTATTATTATTATTATTATTATTAATATTATTATTATTATTATTATTATTATTATTATTATTATTATTATTATTATTATTATTATTATTATTATTATTATTATTATTATTATCGTTATCGTTATCGTTATCGTTATCGTTATCGTTATCGTTATCGTTATCGTTATCGTTATCGTTATCGTTATCGTTATCGGTATCGTTATCGTTATCGTTATCGTTATCGTTATCGTTATCGTTATCGTTATCGTTATCGTTATCGTTATCGTTATCGTTATCGTTATCGTTATCGTTATCGTTATCGTTATCGTTATCGTTATCGTTATCGTTATCGTTATCGTTATCGTTATCGTTATCGTTATCGTTATCGTTATCGTTATCGTTATCGTTATCGTTATCGTTATCGTTATCGTTATCGTTATCGTTATCGTTATCGTTATCGTTATCGTTATCGTTATCGTTATCATTATCATTATTATTATTATTATTATTATTATTATTATTATTATTATTATTATTATTATTATTATTATTATTATTATTATTATTATTATTATTATTATGGGGCGCCGGGGTAGCGCGGTGGTTTCGTTCGCGGCTCCCGTTCTAAGGGTCCCGAGTTCGATTCCCGGCTCTGGGGTTGGCGATTTTAAGTCGGCCCTATCCACGCCTTCACCTCTGTCTAGCACACGTGAAGTATCCCCTATGCCCAACGTGGTTCGGAGTCCACGGTAAAAACTGTAGGTCCTCTCACCTCACCGCCATCTTCACTATCACCCTATCATCGGAGGTAATGGACACCGCCCTCTGGGTGCCTCCACCTGAGAAATGGGTCCGGTCATCACTTGGTGGGGTGAGGTTACCCCGAAGGCCAAGGTTGCCATGTGGGGAGCGTTAGTAACTAACTAACTTATTATTATTATTATTATTATTATTATTATTATTATTATTATTATTATTATTATTATTATTATTATTATTATTATTATTATTATTATTATTATTATTATTATTATTATTATTATTATTATTATTATTATTATTATTATTATTATTATTATTATTATTATTATTATTATTATTATTATTATTATTATTATTATTATTATTATTATTGTTATTATTATTATTATTGTTATTGTTATTATTATTATTATTATTTATTATTATTATTATTATTATTATTATTATTATTATTATTATTATTATTATTATTATTATTATTATTATTATTATTATTATTATTATTATTATTATTATTATTATTATTATTATTATTATTATTATTATTATTATTATTATTATTATTATTATTATTATTATTATTATTATTATTATTATTATTATTATTATTATTATTATTATTATTATTATTATTATTAATTAATTAATTAATTAATTATTATTATCATCATCAACCTTCAAGATAGGCCACATAGGCCTGTTTCGGCTCAGAAGGGATCTTCTCAGCGTCTCCGTGGTCTTCCAACATCTCTAATACCAACTGGATTATACTGTAAGGCTTGTTTCGTGAGTCTCTTCTGGCATTCGAGAGAGATGATCTTGCCATTTCAGTTTGTACTCCCTGAGTTTGTCATTTAAAGTAAATATCTTTAGTTGTTCTCTTATTGTTTCACTTTTAATGTGAACTTTAAGGCAACAGCCAGTTACGTATCTCAAAAAATTTCATTTCAGCCGTTTCAATTATTCTTTTATCAGTTCTGTTCAAGGTCCAGGTCTCGGCTCCATAAGATATAACAGGCACTGCCATAGTTTTATAAAACTTTAACATGGTATCTCTTCTTGTTTTGTTTTTCAATGTTTTATAGTGCCACATATGTTTTGAAATTTATAGATCTTTTGTTTTAATTCTGCCACATTCATAGGAAATATCACATCCTAAGTAATTAAAATATTTAACTTGTTCTAGTATTTTGTTTTTGAAGAGCATTTTGGACCGTGTTGGGTGTTTACCAATAAAAGCCATCACTTTCGTTTTCTCTGCTGAAATGATAAAATTATACTTTGACATTGTGTTGTCGAGTTGGTACAAAGCTGTTTGTAATCTGTCTCCAGTATCTGCTAGAATGACCCGATCATCTGCAAACAGGACTGTATTTAAGATTGGTACGATCTAGCTTAAAATCTGCTTTCAACTGAGCTTGCCATTCGGCAACTGCTGCGTCGATATAAATAAGTACTTACAGCATAGTATGTCACCACAAAAGGTGCGTGTCTAATAGCATATGAGAACCCGTAGTGGTCTACCTGGAAACATACGAGTCATTTGGAGAATCTAATGTCATGTCGGCACGTTGGCCATAGCAGCTCAGTGGTTTGGATATGAAGCCTGGGACTTAAGTACTTACAGCACAGTAAGTTGCCACAAAAGTTGCGTGCCTCATTGCATCCCGTAGGGGAGGGGATGCATCCCCTTTAGCTGACGTGGTGCGGGCTCTGCGGACCCTTAGCACTCGTGGTACCTCTGGCGTGACTAGAGGAACCTCGGGCCGAACATTCGAGCCCCTCCCTCTGGGTGTTGTTCGGATTTGGTTTGTCTCGAAGGGGATGTGGTTCCCGATACCCATGGGAATCGTGTACGTCTCCGGACGGGGTTGGGGGAAGCCATCAATATTCCCGGGTACTAGCCTGCAGAGCTAGTAGAAGGTGTGCTAGATCGCCAGGCGGCCCCACCGAGGCCATATTGGTAGCCTTCGCCTTTTGGTGTTGGCGCACGTAAAGTGTCGTATCCACTTCCTTCCCGTCTTGTGTCCTTGGACCAGATGGGGGAGCTTGTTAGTAACCCAGGTCTTGCCCTATGGAAAGCCCCACGGAGGACGCCGGGCGCCCTTTGGGACAGCTCGGATACTCCCTGGTTGATAGAGGCCCGGATCTTGGTCTTACGGGTCCAGGACTGATGGGAGTAGAACCTCTGGACTCAACTGTCTCATTACATATGGGAACTCCTAGTGGTCTACCGAGAAACAACTGAGTCAGTTGGAGAATTTAATGTCATATCGGCTTGTTGGCCATAGTAGCTCAGTGGGTTAGAGCAACCGCTTGGAGAGCGAGAGAACTGTGGTTGAAATCCCGGCTATGGCATTGAATTTAACAATCTGATTCTACTCATATTTTTTTTTTTCCCGGAGGAGTTTAAAACATATACTTCCGCCAAAAATTCGCAATTAATTTTAAGAAATATTACATTTTCGTTACTTAGCATACGTAGTAAAGTAAAAAGAAAGTCTAGCACACACGGGGACCACTTAGCAGGTGCTCTAACGACTGAGCTACTGGACCACTCTAAAGCGGAGACAGGCATCACGTGAGGTTGTTTGTATCCACCACAAATGGTAGCAGGTTTGGGTTTGATGTACATCACCTTATGGTTATTACGCGATCGCTCGGTCTGTGGGCAGTAAAAATAATTTGTGCCGGTTCCGAACCGTTCTCTTGTATACCGGCACGACAGTATTATAAACTTTTAGTGGTACGTACAAAGTAAAAGCAGTTCTCTGCATGTTTTTGCTGCTTTTAGTTTAGTTAGAGGGGGTCGAAGGGCGTGTGGGCTGGGGGGTGTTCTCTCATTCCCCCTCCCCCCAAAAATAGGGAGGTGCTCGACAAGTCCTGTCACATCCAACTGCCATATCCTCTCCCCCTCCCCATCCCTGCATTCCCCTCCCGTCTCTTTCTCTTCTCGTATACCACCTCCATGCCTCTCTTTATATTGACTCCAAAAAGAGAGGGAGGGAGAGCGAGAGAGAGAGAGATTGCTATGTCGGTTGATTGCATGTCAACGCCATCTGGCGAGCCCGCGGCGAAGCGCACTTGTGTTAGTCCCGCCACCAATTCTGGCCCCTGCTGTTCGGTCTGGGCTAAAATATAACTTAACTCGCAAAGTATGCAGCTTACCATATGATTCTAACCTTCCTCCCTCCCTCCCTCTCCTTTCCCTCTTTAAGTGTGAATTAATAACATTTTCATTACAGAGTTCAATATGCGCCTGCACTTGTTGTTTATACCCTGTGTTGCTTGGCCTTTTTGTGCCCAGATCCGTTGAACCATAGGCTACCAATTTTGTGGGTCACGTCTCCTCTTTGCTGTTAAATTACCTTAACACAAAGGAAATGAAAGCTCAGCTACGATACTATGTATACCCTTTTCAATTGTTAAGCAAGGTAGTGTTTTTTTTCTACAACAATCGTCTATTGCAGTCTTCTTTTTTAAATTTAGGTCCTCCAACGTTAAGTCATATCGGAAGGTGAATGAAATGATACTCTAATGAGCCCAGGGTTTACAGAGCTTAGAATTACCTGATATTTATCTTAAAGGATAAGGAAAAACCCTGGTAAAAACCTTACCCAGATAGCTCACCCTGACCACGATTCGAATTCGGGACCTCTTGACCTCAATAAATTTTATTGCCACGTTAATAATAAAAGATCCTTGAACTTATAAAGGGGATTATACTTAAAAAAGTGATTAACTTCCTTTTGAAACAGGTAATTGAAATGTTTTTAAGAGTTTCATACAAACTATAAAGTAACGTAATGATATTAGGTTGCCTCGTAATGTCTCGTTTAGATTTTGGTGTTTTGGAACATTTATTGCGTTTTCTTGGTTTGGCAATGCTATTCACAGGATACCATGACTAGTGTTTCGTGCATTGCTAACAGTATCAGTCTTCAGTTGTTTAATAAACAATCACAAAAGAGTCCTTCTAAAGCATCACTGGAAACAAGATTATGAAGCAGCTGCTGCAGCTCGAAGAATATGTGAAGTGGAAGGAGATGTCATCAGTGAGCGAGTGGCACAACGATGGTTTTAACGTTTCAACAATGGAGACGATAACACTAAAGATTTACCACGTTCTGGAAGATCTAAGGTATGGAATATTGAGGATACAACAAAGTTTTGTGAGAAAATCCGCAAAAGAGTACTGGTAGGCTTTCAGAAGGACTTGGTTCACCAAAAGATACCATACATCGCCACATTAAGACACTTGGAAATCGTACAGAAGCTGTAGATCAGAGCCTCATGAACTGACACCTCAACAGGCTGAACTTAGAGTGGATATGTGTCGTCAGCTTATCCCTGATCCCATGGATGATAGATTTGTCATGAGAATTGTCAATGTGTTGAAAATTAGGTATATTATCGAAACCTTTATGCCTCGAAACAGTGGCTTGATCCGCGACGACGTGCCGAAGCCATCGTTAAAAAAAAAAAAAAAAAAAAAGAAACAGTCAGTTTGGCCCCAAAGTAATGTTGTGTGTCTGGTGGACTTTGGAAGGTGTGATTCACTGGAGAAACCCAGCTTTAGTTAGTTAAAATAGAGTTCTATTTCAACAAGACAAAATAACAGCCCATTCTGCACAAACACATGGAAAAAGTTCAGTAATTGGAAGAAATCGTACTGCGTAGAATTAGGAAAGACAAGAAGAAATGGGCCCGCCTCCGTAGCGTGGTGGTAACGTGTCTGTCTCCGTTCAAGAGGCCCTGAGTTCGAATCTCGGTCAGGGTGAGTTACCTGGATAAGATTTTTTCCGGGGTTTTCCCTTATCCTGACCCCGGGCTCATTTCATTCATCATTTCATCCATTTCATTCATCGTCCGATATGACTTAATGTTGGAAGACGTAGATCATAAAAAAGAAGAAGAAGAAGAAGAAGAAGAAGAAGAAGAAGAAGAAGAAGAAGAAGAAGAAATGGAATCATAGTGAAAAGAATAATAAAATTTTGGTGTAGGTGTCTGGCCAAAGAAGAAGTGGAAATTATGAAATTATGCATGAGACAGCAAAAACGGATTAGAAAACTCAAATAGTTGCTGGGCTTAGATAGAAGCAATTATGGAAAAAATATGAATGGAAGATTTATGCAGAATAGAAGAAAGGAATACATGCGATGTGGGTAAATTTATAAAATGCAGAATAGAAAATATAGAAAGACGGGAAATATGGGGAAGTCTAGAAAATATGAAATCATTACAATTTTACAAGCAAATAAAAAGAAATTGGGGACGAGAAGCATATGTAGATTACTGCAATAGGCAAGAGAGGGAACAGTTAGCTTGGATGACAACAGGAACAATACTTCTAAGAGGAATAAGAGGTAGTGAAAAGGGAATTTGTGATTTGTGTTGGAGAAAAGAAAGCATAGAACACTATGTAACAGAATGCGAGGAGGTTGCAGTGTGGAGAAAAAAGGTTTGGGATGAAAATGGGTGAAAATAGAGAAGAGGATAGTAGCTATAAAAATGTTAAGGGGAAGGGAGGAAAAGAAGGTAAGAAGTATTGGTGAGTTCTTGCAGAAGGTAGAAGAAACATGGGCAAGAATATCAAGAATATAAGAAAGGAAGATGAGAGTGGAAGAAAGGGGCTAATTAAAGAACAAGGAGGCATATAGGTTAAGAGCTACCTGGCAGAGCAGAAGACCAGGATGTCATATAAGCCAAGGTAGCAACAAGGTAAAGTCGAATAAATGTAGCCAACAGTTGTAAATTGTAAAATTTTAGAATAAGCACAATAAATATATCATATATAACGGCTACTACACCCAGTCTGCAGCCCTGATCTTACACCATCAGATTATCTTTTCTGGTCCATGACCCATTTTCTGCGTGGAAGAAATTTTGACAAAATTGAAGCAGTGCAAGTGGGTGTCACTGACTTCTTCGCAGAAAAACGAGAGACTGTAACCATCGTTGTATAATACACCTCGCTGAGCGATGGGTCAAGACCATAGAATCTAATGGTCTATGCTTTGAAAATTAGTAAATTGCTTGTCAAAACATATTTCATTTTTTTTTTTTTTTTTTTTTTTTTTGTAATTTACGTCCTCCAACGTTAAGTCATATCGTACGATGAATGGAATGGGTGAAATGATCCTCAAATGAGCCCGCTGTTCATGGAGCATAGAGTTACCTGACAATTGTCTTTTAGGTTAAGGGTAAACCCGGAAAAAAGCCTTATCCAGGTAACTCACCCTGACCGAGATTCGAACTCGGGTCCTCTTAAACATGAGGCAGACATGCTACTATCTACGCTACCGAGCCGGGCTATTTGAAATAATTGTTTTTCTTTAAAAAAAAGTTACTTACGAGACAGTATCTATAGATTCCCAAAAATCTCGTACTGTTGTCAAGATCATTTGAGACACGATTTAAATTAAAATGAATGTTTACTGCTTTGTTTTGATTTATACTTAATTTGTTAATATTACACCAACTTAAACTTGAGGCAGATACGCTAGGTAAGAGGGAGCACATTTACATTTTTGGTTCTGCGGGTTGCCTATCGTGCAAGGATTCCTGTAGTTGCTTACCGTACCACAAGTGTCAGGAGGGAAAGAGCGAAATAACATTAGCAAACAAAACGTAAAACCCGTTTAAAACTGAAAGCAAATTTACCGTATTTATTTTATTCTTTACTATATAAAATGTCTATAGATTCCATGTTATTCATTTTTATCAAAGTAATTAGTAATATCTGAAACAGTAATGAAACGTTTACCATGTAAAGGGTATTTTTCGGTGGAATTTATTTAAACCCTTCGTGTCACAACTACAAAGAGAAACACAGGAAGAGGTACACATGATCCTATCTTTAATGCTGTTCGTAGAATTCCAAACGGATGCTCCCAGTTGAATCTTCATATTAAATTTTTGGGTTGAATGCAATACTCGCGCTGTGCCGGCCGGCACTGGCACGCCTAACGCTGGTTAAACTGGTTTATGTTGGTTTGGGCCTATAACACTTACAGACGTAAAAGAGGTCCAGGTTACGGGAACGGCAGACAATGAAGTGACTCACATTTGCCCTATTTAACAATTCAAACGTTAATTCAATACTGTAAAATTTTACAGATAACAGAATATTCAACAATAACTGTTCCCTTAAAGCAACACAGGAAAACAAAGAACGTCACAATCATTAACAAAGCTAGTCTAGAAAATACAAACAATTTTGCTCAAACAAGAATTTAACCAAGTTAACTAGGACCCCGGAAAACATTAATTCTAACTCAAACGCAAGCAAGCAGTCACGTCTATAATAAATTCTGGTCCGGTACTGAGGGAATTTAGCGCGTTTAAAGCCCAAGCAAAGCTCCCAAAAAGGCGACCAGAAAGACCACCAAGACAAAAATTAATAAAGCCAACAGGTGAGACTGGAGCACTTACCCAACAGCTTAATTCGTCTGACACCAGACACGGACTCTTCCCGACTCGAAGCAGTACCGTGGGGAAGACATTCGGAAACCCACGGCGCTCAAGGAGAGAAGCGGCAGGAATATGAAGCGATCCCAAGAGTAAGGAGCTTCGAATCGGCAAGACAAGTAAATGAGTAATGGGGGGGGGGGGAGGCGAACAAACGGCACAGCTTTACTTACATCAAGTACACTGCGATCCATAAACCTGAATCATAAATATACTATGGATGTATCTATCCATATCTAATCTATGGAATAGAAATATGGGGTTCAGCAGCCAAAACACACATGGATAAACTGCTTATTTACCAAAAAAAAGTGTGTTAGGGTCATGTATAATCTAAAAGCAAGAGAATCTTGCAGGGATACCTTTATAAATAAAAAAATAATCACCATCTACTCTCTGTATGCTTATACAGCTATAATGTTTATTGTGGACAAGTGTAATCCAGTTAAAAACAGTCAGGTACATGAACATAATACCAGAACCAGTACGAATTACTATATAGTGTAATTAAAACTGTCTCTCAAAAGGATGTACATATACTAGGAATTAAGCTTTACAATAAACTGCCATCTGATATTAAATCAATAGCTAGCATCTCAAAACAGCAGTTTAAATGGAAGTTAAAGTCTTTCCTCATAAATAAATGTTTATATAACTTAAATGAACTATGACATTGCAGCTTTAATTATACTTGAAAGTGATAAATTCATTAAGCTGATTAAGGGATCATGTGTAGAATTAGTTTCTAATGCTGTAATTGACTCTGTAAATTAGATTCTAATGTTGTAGAATTGACTATGAACAAGTAGTATTAATGATGAAAAATTGACTATGTCAGAAATTGTAACCAACAATCTATTGCCAATATTTATTTGCTTTTTCTACTTTAGACTTTTGTTGGATCCTGTATCTGTTACAGTTTTTAGTCTTATGTAACTTTTTATATTTATCTTTGTATCTCGAACTGACGTGTCCTATAACATATGTATTATGTTCCAAATAATGAAATAAATACAATTTCTTACAATACAATTTCAATATACCATAACTTTGGAAGCAATAATAGGAAAGACGTGCAGCTTTGGGAGAGTATAATACACAATTGATTGATTACATTACAGTATTTACATCTCAGAGAAAATGTTGGAAGTGTCCTCCACCAGCATCTATACATGTTTGCACTCGTCTCACCATATTCTCTGAAGTTTTACGGAGAATATCGTCGCCAATGTTACTTATTTCGGTTCAAATGGATTCCTTGAGAATGTCAATTATCCGTGGCCTTTCTTGTTCAGTCTATTTTTAGATACCCCCACAAGAAAAAAATTCGGTGAGATTAGGTCAGGGTATCTGGAGGGCCATAGACTTTTTGGGATTATTCGATTATTTATCAAATAAACTGTAGAAGAGAGAGTGAATTTCCTCCCCCTTCATTTCATCTCTATTATAATTTGATATCATCTCTCATCTGGTGGTGTCTTTCAGGGTAGGAGTGTCGGCATAGCGGGATGATATGCTATGAGTAAAACGCTTTCCCCTTCGGTGGGACGGACTTCGGTCTTCGAGACGGCCTAGTGGGCCGATTTAGAAGTGCGGCAGGCGGGACTTGTCGTGGAAGACTGCCTGGAGTACTCTGTTATGGGGAGGTGGCCTCCAGTCTTTAAACCGACCGCGTGACGGTTTCGGGACCACGGCAGGTGGGATGCCGATAGTCCTTAATCCACAACCTGGAAGTTTCTCTCTGGTAATGGGTAGGGATATCGCCCTCTGTATACCCGTCTCGGCAGCGTAGATGGTAGCATGTCTGCCTCACGTTCAAGAGGTCCCGAGTTCGAATCTCGGTCAGGGTGAGTTACCTAGATAAGGTTTCTTCCGGGATTTTCCCTTATCCTGATAGACGAATGTCGGGTAACTTAAGCTCCATGGACCCCAGCCGCATTGAGCATCATTTCACCCATTTCATTCATCGTCCGATATAACTAAATGTAGGAGGAGTTAATTATATAAAAAAATCGCCCGCTGTATTGTAATGACTCCTTGCGACGGCCACCCTCTCTCTCATCTCGCCTCGTCCTCCCTCCTGGTGGTGCCCCACTTGGGGGCATAGGTATAAAAGAACAGTCTGGTCGAGGATCCCAATCCAAGGTCTGACGTTACTAGAGGAACCTCGGGCCGAACAGCCGAACCCCTCCTTCGGGAGTTGTTCGGATTGGGATGGACTCGAGGGGGCAGTGTGTTCCCGAAACCCGTGGGAATCGGGTACGTCTTCGGACAGGGTTGAGAGAAGCCATTAATTCTCCCGGGCACTAGCCTGCAAAGCTAGTAGAAGGTGTGCTAGATCACCAGGCGGCCCCACCGAGGTTTTTCGGTAGTCTTCACCTTGAGTGTTGACGCGCGTAAGTGGCGTATCCACTTCCATCCCGTCTTGAGTTCATAGGACCAGATGGGGGGCTTGTTAGTCTCTAGATCTTGCCCCATGGAAAGCCCTCCGGAGGACGCCGAGCGCCCTTTGGGACAGCTCGGATAACTCCCTGGTCGAAGGAGGCCCGGGTCCAGTTCCTACGGGTTCAGGACTAATGGGAGTAGAATCTCTGGGCTAAACTGTCCAATCCAAGGTATGCCCAAATATGAACGCGATGTGATGTAATGTTAATGTAACATAAGGTAAACGTCGCTTACTGCACTAATCTATTGTGGACTATCGCCCCCTATGGAGAGGGAATACATGAGACTAAGAGAGACCACAGGCCGGCAGAGAGTATAGACAAAATTGAGCCATAGAGACGTGCAGGTCTACAGATAGTCATCGGCACATTACCAAAACTCGGCTCGTAAACGTGAAGTCCGAAGTTCAAAATTTACTTTTTCTATTTTTCTCTGAGATAACCTAAATTTAGTCGTGTAGTGTCTCCTTTCTCAAATAGTGCTTCAGTACATATAACCACCTTTGTTGTGCCATATAATACGAACGAACATTATACAAAAAAGTATATTCATAGTACAAATTTTATATGAGGGACACGCTTAAAGTTAAATTTTTTTCCACGGCCTGTCACTATATTTTAATCCTTTGTTTAATACTCGTTCAAACAGAGCAAAGGACGTATGTATAATCCTTGAGGAGCGCTTGCAGGATCTTGTGCTGCGTATGATCAACACAGGCATACGATCCCTTTGAACAGGGTAGAAAAGCCCTGGTATATTTAATGTGTATCTCTGTGCCTCAAGTATTAAAATGCAAAAGAGCCAGTGTCCAACGTTGGTGTCCTCCTGAAACAATTAAAAAGAGATCTGACATCCGCGTCTACACAATTATTACTCGCGGGCTCATTTTTTTATATGGGAGGGTTTTTCCTAGACAGCATTCACTGAACTTTTGCTCTTCTAATTATACTTTTGTGTGTGTTTTATTACGAACTAACCGCGTTCCCAGAGCCCTACAAAAGACAACAGAGTATATGGAAAAATAACAAAGTGAAGTCTACTATTTTACGAATAACGGAATAACAAACAGTACATGTCAAATACAACAAAGTGGAAAACTGCGTGTTTTGTCTTTTATAACACAGCCCCTCCTCCTCCTTTCTCTCCCTCTCCCTTCATATGAGCGCGTATACACACACAGGCGGGCCGTACTCTACCTGTGCCGTTGTTCTCTGTCACGCAGATATTGCAAGTGTCACAAAAGATAATTAAACAGCGATGACGTCACATACCCATTGACTATATGTATGACATGATCAAAGGCACGGCCTTTTTTTAGCATTAAAATATTTTGTTAAATTAATTCGCGTTCATACGAAAGTGAGTGGAGGCACAAAAATGAAGTGAAGGATCGCTGGTGTATGTGGAAGCGTGCCGGATGTTGAAGTGTTCGTGAAAGGCTGCAAGTTCTTTATTTAAATTTCACTCACGTGGATGCCAGTGAAGCCATGTCATTAAAGAATTATAAAACGAAAAACCTGTCGTACTTTTCAGTATACCGTAATTATTACGCTCTAGGCTGAAAGAAGCAAAAGGCTAACATTTGGCTGCTTTTTACCTTTTGATCTACATTACTTCATTTAATACAATGTAACTAAATCTAGCCAGGTGATTCTACCATTGGTAGATCTTGGGTTCATATCTCACTTGCAGACCAAAAACCCGGACTGGACTCTACGACTGTTTTGCAAGCAATTCTCGAAAATACATAAGGACTTAACACTTGAGTTTATTAAACTTACTAATTTTTGTTCACATCAGATTTGTTTTTTCACCTTTAATGGTAAATTTTTTCAACAAACTTCTGGCTTAACAATGGGTAATCCTGTTTCACCTTTTCTTGCTGATCTTTTTATGAGGTTTTTTTTTTCAAAATGCAAGTCACTAAAGGCTTTCCCTTTAATTTTTAAAAGCTAGTACAGATATGTTGACGATATTTTTGCAATTGTTCCTGATAAACACATAAATAATGCTCTGAAATTACTAAATTTGCAAGTTAAAGCTATAAAATTCACGTTTGAGACTGAAATTAATTGATTTCAGCCTTTTACAGATCTAAAGATAATAAGAAATAATAATAAATTAAACTTTGGTATTTATAAGAAGTCTACTAATATCGATAATTACATAAAATAAAAATTTTAGCCCTTTTCCACATAAATTTGATGTTTTCAATAGTTTGATTTATAGATTAATAAATATACCACTAAATAAAGAGGAATTTAATAAAGAATATTAACATATTATTAATACAGCGTCATACAAAGGAAGACCAAAGAATTTAAATATTAAAAAACTGTTAATGATATTTCTACCCTTAAAACCAAAAGACAATTATAATTTTAAAAATTTATTTATCTTCCTTGGGTTAATAAACATTTTCAATTTTTTTAAAGAGTTTGGTATAACTTTACTTCCTCAAAATAAATATAGGATTAAAAATTTACTGCATTTCTGTAAAAAGGATAAAATTCCTGATAGTAAAATATCTGCTATTTATCAATTTGTTTCGATTGTGATAAAGTTTATAGTGGAAAGACAAAACGTAATTTGTAAACCAGAACAAAAGAATATTTTCGTAACATTAAGTATAAACAGACTGATAAATCGGCCGTAGCAGATCATTTTAGGTCATTTAACCATGAAATAAGTTCAGAAGTTAACTTATTGACACCGAAATTAAAGGATTGAAATTAGTAAAGAATCGTGATGGATTTCAAAGGAATGTTGGTTCTTTGTTAGAACAGTGCAGGTGCAGTTGAGTCGAATAGCAGTTGGGGTGAATGGTTGTTTTAACAAAAGAAACGTAAGAAACAGTGTCCTTAGCAGAGTTCTAAAAGGTAGGGCATGACTTTGTTTGCAAGGGCATTCTTCGGACCCTTAATAATGGCATGACAAAATAGTCACAAAGGGAATCTTTGGTTAAATAAAGGGCTTCGAGAAAGTGAAAGTCACATACATCCACGCGCAGCTGTGGAAATTCAGTTGGTGGCTTGGAGCCGATTACGGCAGTCCTCTTCTGTTCTCTTGGTCGAGGGCAGACCAGAAGCGACGAGAGAAGATATTTGTTGGTACGTGAAGAACGAATTAAGTTTTATCGAGTAATAAGCATTTCACGTATAGTAACTTTAAACAGTGATATATTGGTAATCCTTGGTCGGCAACTTCAAGTTTCATGTTCTGATAAAAAGAAGCAGTCATTAAACCAGTTTGAAACGGGCATTCCAGTGTCATTAAAACTATCCTACTCATACATACTCACGCATACCCTGAGATAAACCTCATTGCTATACCCTGAGCTAAACGTCATTGTATCAAACTGTAGCGGAAAGTGGAACTGTGCACCACCCATTATTTACATTTGCATAATTATTAAAACAATTAAATGGTCAGATAGATTTAATGGTTTGGGAAAATATATTTATTTTCAAAAATAAACATCGCGTAATGAAATTTGAAATACCGGCAGTCGATTCTGTTTTTAAATTTGTTTCATCTTCAGAAGTTGGTAGTACCAAAATAATCATAGTGACATCTAGCGACGGTGACGTTAACAAGAAGTTTGTTGATCGTTCAAGGTGATGATGTGAATATTTACGAAATCATGATCCTAGTCAATTTGTAAGAAAACGATCACAATTTCTCATAAGATAAGTGAAGGTTTTTAAGCTACAAATTATTATATTTGTATGAATACTCGAAAACTTGCTATTTACTTCAAGTAAACCCATGGGTCGATAACATTTCTCTCGATACTCGATATCTATATACGATATTTTACTCGATAACCAACACTTCGATATTCGATACCACCATTGCTACTTCTGGCTTCAATACCAATTAGAATGTTGGGAGAACTGTAAAATGCCAATAAAATTAATTAGGTGCACATATTTAATGAGACTAAACTTAAAAGCACCAGTGTTCTTATTTTTATATCCTATATTATACATTTAAAGGCAAAACAGTCCGATTTTATAAGTGTTTGTTCAAAATACGAGCATTTTAACTCTTTTGAGGCGAGGTATATTTCTGTTTCTGTCACATATGGATCCTGTTGTGCTAAATTTTCCACGATGCTGAGAGGGCCTATATCCGGGACTTAAAATCCGCAACCCCAGGGGTGGGATCGATCCCGGGTGACATTCCCTGGCAGGGAAGCAAAGCACAACGCTCTAGGTCACTACGCCACGGCGCAGGCCCAAGTATGTAGTAAAGAAAACAAAAGGCCTTCGAACCTCAGGTCTCCTGTTTAGGAGCCTCAATTATCAATGCTGGTTTTTTGTGTTAATCAAAAAATGCATGTCGCTTTGACAATGAATCCATCTGTAGTGAAACTTACGTTTCTTGAAGCGAATAAAACTTCCTTTGATATAATTTTGCATGTACTTGCTAGTCAAACTGAGCTTTTAAGGAAATAGTTATCAGCATTCAGGTTGTGAATTTTGTTGATCTGTAGTAAAGTTTGAGAGAGTTTTTGATGAACTGTTGCTTTAATGTCTTAAAAATACAATAACAATTACATATGGCCTTTTTAGTGTTGTATTCAGTTTTGAATTACGTTTGCATAAACTAAATGATCATTAGAAAGCTAAGTGAAATAAGAATAATGGGGAGCTTCCTCCAACCCTCAGCATTTGCCAGTTATAGGAATTGAGGAAAAGCTGAGAAGAAAAAGGAAAAGTTCAGAACGGACACTCCTGGTGAGATTTCAGCTGCACACCTCCTGATAATGGGATGACCTTAGCTATCTCTGCATCGTATCATGAACTACAGAACATGATATAACGATTTGGTAAAATATATTAGGTTGGCAGTACGATTCATAAATTTAAATGTCATTTGAAGAAAACTTCTTGACAAGGTTGGGAATAAAATTATGCGTGAAGTAAAACTACGAAGAAACTCGTTAAATTTTTAGAAGAAATAAGATTCAAGGTCCTTGTTAGGTAAGTAGACATTCTGTGTAATTTTGAACAAGTATACTTTCCTAGTTTTAACTTGCCTGTTCAAAATGAGTGGTCTTCTGATTATTGCAGTTCACTTGCACACGTGGTCATCAGAAACTGTCCTAAAGGCAATTATGTGCATTCATGTTGGAATCAGACAATGCATTTTATACTTGAGTGATTTTAAACTGCAATGTTTGTATTTCAAGTTTAAAAGCCAACCTGCAGGTGAAGGGTTTTGTAAAGAAAATGTAGCCTCAAGGTGTACTGCTGAGCTCAGATTGGTTGATATATTGCAGACATTATACTGCATCACACTGTAATTAGTACAGCTCTGCTAGTTGATACTGTAATTATTTATAAATACATTATACAGAGATGGATAAGTAATATAAGAAGTATAAATTAAAATGTCAAGAAAATGTAATAGGTCGTCAGATCAGCTAAGGCAATTAAGGTTTTTAGTGAAATCGAGCTGACAGAAAAGAAATTCATTAACTTTGTATCTCAGTTACCTGAGATTTACGTGATTCATATTTCACAGAGGAACAGAAATACACATAGTCAGTTTGAGAAATGACAAAGGGAAGTGAAACATCAGAATTATCAAGTCAGAGAGTAAAAACTGTGTTAAAGTCTGTTTAGTTAACTGGTGTGCACGTCGGCCGCTGCCTTTGACGAACCCTTATAATCGTTTTACAACAGCGACCCTCCTTCTCCCAGATCTTTCTGCAAGGTTGCCACCTTTCTCGATACGTTATGGGTATCGTACGAGGTTTCGTCTAAATAAATTTTCTTATGTCCATTATTGCGAAACTTCCTTAGCTACAATGCTACTGGTTTCCATAATAACCCTTATCTTATTCAAAGTGAGGTATTTGAAACCCAGCTCCTTTAGGAGACCGCGCAAAGTGCAGTGCCGATAAGGAAAATCACAAATTTCTTGCAAATGTGCAACCAATTCGTCTAAGGTGGGCGCTCCCCCTTTTGCATAGAATCTATACATTTCTCGACGAATTAAATCGCATGTGAAGTTATCTACTTTAGAGAAACGTTTCCTTTTGTTTTCACACTTGATCGGCGTCTTTGGTATTCCTTTCGTCACAATATTTCTTACTGTATTTCTGTAAATACCCAGAATTTATCATCAGGTTCATTGCACGACCCCTTACCAAGATTATTTCTCAGCACATATTTATATGTGTTCAAAACAAGCGTTTGAATTTGCTTAGAAACAGTTCCCGTTATAACTTTGTTTTGAGGCTTCTCCAGTAATATAACTCGGCCCAGTTATTCACACTATTGTCATCACTTTGATTATTTTCACTTGACTGAAAGGAATCTACTACTTCATTTGCATTTAACACTGCAGTTCCCTCCCACGGTCTCCACATCGTGACAAACAACGAATTTCTTCACGTAATGAAACAGATCAACTGGAAGTTGGAACTTTGGCAACTGAGACTCCACGTGGAGTAGACATGCGACTGTCACTTCGAGAAAATCAGGGTTGCTATTGGTTCTCAACGGCAGTGTTCCATTTCTGAAGTGTGGAGATAGATTTATGACGGTCATTAGTGGGCGGGAGAGTAGTTTCCTTTGAGCGCTCAACTGCACTCCCGTTCACTAGACAGACTTTACATGTGGGAATTAGAATTAGATAAGTTTTGTCAACATTTAAGTAGGAATTTTATGGAGAAAGTAATGAAGTAAAGTAATGAAGCAGTCGAGACTTACGTTGATAAGTATGCTTGAGTATATATTTATACTTAACTTATTGGACTCTTTGCAGGAAAGAGGTTTAAAGAATGCATATACTTCAATTCTTAAATTGCTTGTATTTACTAATACTTAAATAGCGATTATACATGTTTCCTTTGTTCCCACAGCAACAATCTGTAAAACACTTGAAAAACTATATTATAAATAAGTAAATCATGAATAAAATATAAACAATAGAAGAGCGATGTTAACATCCAACAGGTATTTTTCTGTGATCGGCGATGCGTAGCAACTAAATACCGCGCTCAGTTATAATACTTGCCGGTCGCTGCAAGGGAACTTTCCGCTTAGTGTGTAAATGATCCACGGCAACTTACGCCCGCTTCTGGTAGTGCATCTACCTCACTCTTAAGATGTCCCGATTTCGAATATGAGTTAGGTACGTATCTGGATAAGGTTTTTCAGCAGTTTTCCCTTATCCTGTCGGTAACTCTAAGCTCTATATATCCCGGCTAATTTGAGCATCAATTCACTAATTTCATTCATTGTCCGATATGACTTAAAGTTCGAGAACTGCAGCGGTTGGTTACATATGGGAAGGCTGATGATGAGATGATTTGAATCTCACCTCTTTGATGATCTTGAAATCGGGTCCTAGATGTTCCTGTGACTGCATCAGATCGCGCTTAAACCACCTGCAACCGGCTCTCTTTGTAGGGAAAAACTGTTCTTCCCCCTAACCACAATGTCATAAACATCTTAGGAAACACCAACCGGGGTCAGAGGTAAAGGCACGTGTTTACATCTGAGAATACCCAGGGTCGCCGTTGTTTAAAATAACGTTTAGAGGCAAAATATAAATAAATAAAACAGAATTCACTATAAGAAATTGACATTGATCTTTTCAAATAAATTTTAAACGATTAATGTTTCCTATAATAATACATAATGTTACAACTCTTTATAACAACTGAAAAGAGATATATTACCTATGCTGTTATGGTATTAGTACTTCTATTATGTACAAGAACTAAATGCGTATTATTAGCATAATATCTAAGGAAAGTTTAGTAAAACATCATTACAATTTTAAAGGGGTTAAATTGCATCAGTGTGCACGAATTTGCCAGAGATATTTACTTGCGAACTAAAGAAGCACTTTGGATATTCTGGTAGTTAATAATAATTTATAAGCAAAGGTTGCACGTTAGAGCTTTGTTTATTGCAATCGCGAGCCGATTGATCCTAAAATATTTTAATTTATTCTATATCAGCTACAGGTGGTGAATTTCTGTTGATTTAACAAAGCAATAATACTTCAAAAGTAAATAAAAAAAACGAACCAAGGAATTAAAGAAAAACCAGTACGGAAACTCTATTACTCTTTTTAAATTTTCGAAGTTTTTACAAGGATGTCTGCTAATTTTACAAGTTTGAATAAAGTTAGGCAGTGTATGTTTTTTGGTGGGGGATCTTCTGCTAAACACAATTTAAATAAATAATCACGTATATTCCGCATAATAATTAAATATGTCATAAACGCTTTAGAACTCGAGAAAGTTTAGAAATACTGTTAGATATATATTACAAATATGAATGAAAATCCATGTGAGCATATCCATATTAGGTTCGATACCCACGGTCTCCACATCTTAATTAAATTACGCAAGTGCTAAACGCCAATCACTATTAAACACTAATAAATTTATAAAACTATACTAAGTAAAACACTATGTAACTTCTATAAATATAAGCTTAATTAGCATACATAGGAAGCACGTTTGCACAGTCTAAGATAATTTCTGAGGACACAAGAAATATATTGCAACAGCGCTCTAACTTGGTGAACGTATTAAGAAGGACCACCCATATGTTTAAGGGTGGAAAAGCCTTATAATTGCTTACATGTGAGGAGGCGTGGTCAGAAGAGAAAGCTTTTAACATCGCCTGGGATTCAATGGATGAGGCTACTGTACCTCCGGGCGTGATCTCGGTGCAGAAGAAGAAATTATAATATTTCTTAAGGAATATTTCACTCCTTTCCTCGGAAAAATGATGTTTTAATTACTGTAAAACATTTCTTTTCATCAATACAACTTAAATATTAATTAAGTAGTCCTTTCACAAAGAATACTTGATGTATTAGTCATTTACGTGTCATTTGCGCACACACGCAAACCATGCACGCTAAATGCATAATAAAAATAATCTCTCAAGATTTCAGGGAGACACTAAAACACGTCTTTACTCGTCGAAATTAACACTCATAAGGACACTTCATTAGCTGAGCCCTCTTCTCGCTTGTTCTCGTTGCTATGGCGATTTAAAATTTGTTGAATTATTTTACCTTAATTTCTTTTATATTTTCTTTTAAAAATGAAATATTATTTGAAGTTAAATAATTTTTCATTAGAAATAACATTGGTTTTGTTGATATTTAAGTAATGATTACGATTTACCGTTCTGTTCCACTATCATTACGACACATTTTAATCTCGTCTCCTTTCCATGATAATCCCAAATTAATTTTAATCCGTAAACATAAAATAACCGTTTCAGAATATATTAGTTAGTTACTAACACTCCCCACATGGCAACCTTGGCCTTCGGGGTAATCTCACCCCACCAAGTGATGACCGGACCCATTTCTCAGGTGGAGGCACCCAGAGGGCGGTGTCCATTACCTCCAATGATAGGGTGATAGTGAAGATGGCAGTGAGGTGAGAGGACCTACAGTTTATACCGTGGACTCCGAACCACGTTGGGCATAGGGGATACTTCACGTGTGCTAGACAGAGGTGAAGGCGTGGATAGGGCCGACTTAAAATCGCCAACCCCAGAGGCGGGAATCGAACTCGGGACCCTTAGAACGGGAGCCGCGAACGAAACCACCGCGCTACGCCGGCGCCCCCGTTTCAGAATATATTAAAATTATAAATAAATTGCTATCTAGTGGTTTGGTTCACTTCACCTAGTTCTCGCTGCTACTTCATGTTCTTTGCTACCTTGCTCTGTAATGAAGTTCGCACAAAGCAGCGTTTGCTTCAGGCCATTTCACTCTCTGGGGAATCGAACGCAGTACATCTCTAAACTCCTATAGTTGCACTTGCTGCACGTTACAACAGTTACTTCTAACTTGAACTTTTGGTCATATAGAATGATGAGAGAAATGGCTGAAAAGAAACCAAACACCCCGTGTAACATTTACCGACATTAATCATTGAGTATAAGAAAAAGCCCAGCAAGGAAACCTTATCCATGTAGCTCATCTAAACTCGGAACCTCTTGAATGTGAGACAAACACTGTACTCCCACACCACAGAGGTGGGCAGCACTATTTGTCGCATCAGAAACTCACACAGTCATGAACACAGTGGCTTTTATAGCCACGGGAGTTTTCTATAGAATAATTATGCTCTGGAGCAGGGAGAAGTTAAAATTACAGAATATTCTGGTTATTTGTTGATAGCCTTCTATTGTTTATGCTGGGCGAAAGCGCTATCGTGTCTATTTAGCTTTGTTTATCTCTACAACTACTCGGTAAGTTGGTATAGTCGCCCTGTTCGAACGGTTACCATGGATTTACCTTTGGTAATAGATACCTCTCAGATAACGCACTGATTAATCTTGTAAGAGTGAGAGGGGAACTGACGCGCCTCCCGCTCGTGTGCTAAGCACAAATGAACGCATCACTTCAGCCAATGGAATTCGCAGAAATCACAAATGACAGATATACGTTTACTCCACGTGGAGTAATCAGTGTGTTATCTGAGAGGTGTCTATTACCCAAGATAAATCCATGGTAAGCGTTCCAGCAGGGCGACTATACTCCTACAGGACTTGGGCTATAGATTAACTATGTCTCAGCAAGTTCTTTTAGGGATTTATAAAGTGAAATTACTTGACTGCTTATAGTCATACGACCATGAGACATTGTGAAAGAATAGTCAAAACTGTGTTTTGTGATGTCGCTGATCGCATGTTGTGCTGACGTATCGCGACGTCTCCAGAGGTCCAGAGGTAGTCCTGGTCGGGCGGAGCAATTTTTCTTTTTCCCCGTCCGGGTGTCTTATGCCGCAGTACCTAGCCGCTTTGCGGCTTAACCTGCGAAGTGAGTCAGGAATGTTTTTTATTGTTCTGCTGGGGGTAGGTTGTAGTTTTGTTTAAAATGTTTGTTTGGATGCCCTTGAGTAATCTCAGAAGGCAGCAGCTTAGCGGTACCTCGTCAACGAAGGTGTAGGCGGCTTCCCGGGATACGAATTCAGGTGACAGGTCGACCAAGACTTTGCTGGCCAGCTGTTCGATTGCCAGGTTGAACTCCTACAGCGCCTCCCCTGGCTGCTACGACCTGCACTTCAAATGGCTGCGGTATGCTGCGGCTAAGCGGTGGTTTCCGAAGTGGTTTCCCAGGGCCTCCCACATGTCCTTGGGCGCCGCCGCTGTCTGGACCACGTTCAAGACCTTTGCGGTCTATGTCTGGAGGCTGGCTATTAGCTGTGCGGCCTCTTCTTCAGGTGACCACTTGTGCTTGGCCACTGTATCGAATTGGCGGTGGAAGACTTCGAACGTCGACGTGCCTTTGTACTTTGGTGGTTTGACGAGCGCAGATGTTGTGTCGCGTCCCGGCGCGTCGGCCTTTAAATCCTTCATCCTTCTGCCGACGATGTCCTCCACCATGGTGTTCAGAGACTTGGTGTTGCTGTCGGCCTTTCTCTCTAGATCGTTAACGCGGATCGCCAGGTCTTCGAAGCGCTCGCCCAACCCGTGACGTTATCCTTTACGCCGGCCAACTGCTTCTCAAATTTAGTGGTGAGGACCAGGTTCGCAGCCTTCATTTCTGTGGCTATTTCGGCCTTCGTTTCGGTCACCTTTGCAGCCAGGTTGTTATTAGCCGTTTCCATCTTTGTGGCCAGGCTTTCGTTCACTGTCTTAATTTTTGTTAGCTCCGCGACCAGGTTGTTATTTGTCGCTGTCATTTCCGTGGTCACCGTCACAGCGAGGGTGTCATTCGCTGTTCTCATTTCTTTCAGCTTTTCTAGAATTCTTGCCAATGCAGCATACACAGTCGTATGTCCCACTTCTGACACCAATTGCGATTTTGTGGGTTCGTAAAATTAAATGTCAAGTTTGCAGAAATTCAAAATGTCCTTTATTTCCGTAGAAAGACACTGTTTGTACACCCCTTTGCAACAAGCTGACGTAGCATAAACCAACACAATATCTGCACACGTAAATAAACAAAAGAGTTCACTTTCAAATCACAGCTGCACGAGTCCAATTACGATCGAGTCAACTGGCGATCCGCGGCTTCTTTTATAGCTCCGCTCATCGTCCTAGAAATTTGTGGAATGTTCTCTAACAATCAAGACGGCATCAGAAGAAAGACGAACATTCCAGTCGTTTGTCTCTTTTGTTATCTGTTTCAGCAAGCTTTTATTTCCGCGCTACACTGTCTATGCGCGCGCCGGCCGTGCACCGTCACGTGCACCGTCACAACAATGCGATCGGCGACAGTAAATACACAAAAAAGAAGCGTAGAAATGTAGCTATATTTATTAATATAGGTAATGTAGATATTTTTAATTCTAAGGCAGTCATTCCAAAATGGGGGTAACGCTACTACTTTTCTAAAAGAGGGAAGCACAGAAGCAAACAAAAAGAAAAGATAGAAAGGAAAAATGAGAGAGCTCCGATACTGTAATCTTAGCTGAGGATTATGTTCGTGATTAAATAAATCGGTTAACATTCGCTGGGTATTTTCCTGGAAAGATCCCTTACAAATTGTCCCTTTAAGAAGAAGAGTGGGTCTCTGCCTGCCCGGATGGGAGGAGGGGAGTCCTTCTTCTTGAGAACGTGTCTCGCCAGGCGCCAGAAGATTTCCGAAACAATTTTCTAGATCAAACAGTGGGAATCCCTTACCCCCTAAGCTCTACGGTGAGAGGAAGTTCCACGTCACGAATATAACAAACATGTTTACTCACCGGGTCTATCTGCGCACCTGAACCTTGTCTCTATTTACCGAGACAACCCAATAGACAATTAGCACCTCTGTACGCTTCGAATTCATCTTTGTGGTATTATATTGGAAATATTTAGGTATGTATCTTTGATAGGATCCTTTTGTGGATAATGGTAAATTGGGAAGTGTAGTCTTAAATAGCTTTATTCTACTCTTCTTTCCTTACAAGGTACATAGGTTACAGATTAGTTTAGATTAGATTTTTATTGTGCATATTCCAAAATTTTACAATTTACAACTTCTGGCTATATTTATTTCTTTACCTTGTTGCTACCTTGGCTTACATGACACCCTGGTCTTATGCTCTGCCAGGTACCTCTTAACCTCCATGCCTCCTTGTTACTTAATTAGTCCCATTCTTCCCCCTCATCTTCCTTTCTTATATTCTTTATATTTCTTGCCCATTTTTCTTTTACTTTCTGCAAGAACTCACCAATACTCCTTACCTTCTTTTCCTCCCTACCCGTTAACATTTTTTATAGCTACTACCCTCTTCTCTACTCTGTTCCATTTTTCCTCCCCAAACTTTTTTTCTCCACACTGCAACCTCCTCGCATTTTGTTACATAGTGTTCTATGCTTTCTTTTCCCCCACACAATTCACAAATTCCCTTTTCCCTACCTCTTATCTCTTATCTTATTGCTCCTGTTCTCATCCAAGCTAACCCTTCTCTCTCTTGCCTATTGCATTAATCTACATATGCTTCTAGTCCCCAATTCCTTTTTATTTGCTTGTAAAGCTGTAATGATTTCATATTTTCTAAACCTCCCCATAATTCCTGTCTTTCTATATCTTCAATTCTGCATTTTACCAATTTACCCACATCGCTTTTATTCTCTTCCTCTAATCTACACATATCTCCCATTTGACAAAACGCTTACGTCAAGGGAAGCAACCAATACATAATACCTTTCTAAACAATTGCACTAATAAACACACAAAAATGTGCAGGAAAAGCACGAGTGGACAGGAAGGAACAAATTTTCCCGGACAACAAAATTTAAAATTTAAACCAGTGGTTGACCCAAAGAAGGTGGGTGTTTCTTCCACCTTTACACACTAAATTAGGGCTGATGAACTTCGTGAAGGCCATGGACAACAACGGTGAGGGTTTCAAACATCTTAGAACTGTTTTTCGTAGCCCGAGTGACGCCAAGTTAAAGGAAGGAATATTCGTTGGACCTCAGATCAGAAAAGTGATCAGTGACAAAAATTTAGTTACAAAATTAAATGCAAAGGAACTTGCAGTATGGAGGTCATTTAAAGGTGTTGTTTACAGCTTCCTTGGCAACCAAAAATATGCAAACTATTGTGACTTTGTGGGTTCCTAGAATTAAAAGTCCAATTTGCAGAAATTCAAAATGTTCTTTATTTCCGCAGAAAAACACTTTGGTCAACCCTTGCAGTAGCATAGTTACAATTACAATCTTCCAGCTCGCCTGCCACACCCACAAACAAAAGCGTTCACTTTGAAAACAGTTGCAGGCTCACGAATCAGTTTGGATTACACTCTGATTACGACTCCGTTTACGACTGTCTGTTAAACTAGCCACGGCTTCTTTTATACCACCATTCATGATTCCAGATGGTTGTAGAATTTTCTCTATGAATCAAGATGTCACTAGAATTTACCATTTATCTAACTTTATTTGTTTCTGCAGGCCTTTTATCTCCGCGCTATATTTATCTGTTTCGCATGCTCTTTATCTCCGCGACGCCCTGTTTCTTTGTGCGCGTTGCCGCCAGTCGCGACACTATAAACAGCTGGTACAGAATCTTCTTCAAACATATCAGAAATTGGGGTGTAGGATGTCTCTCAAAATTCACCTCCTCATACTTCCAGACTCTGGGGAAGATGAGGAATTATCTTGGTCGTAGAAAAAATCCCCACCCCCACCGCCGGGAATCGAACCCAGCACCCCTAGTACGGCAGGCAGGTGGTCTCCGACTGAGGTACGGGGCCAGCCTATCTTACGTAACACTTCTACAACGTTCATATTTTTTGCATGACAGCACGAGAAACAAAAGAATGGTGGCCTCATTAGCTTAGTCGGTGGAGCACTTGCCTGCCGTGCTAGGGGTCCCGGGTTTGATTTTCCGCGGTGGGGGTGGGGAGTTTTCTCCAACCAAGATAATTCCTCATCTTCCCCAGAGTCTGGAAGTATGAATGAGAGTGCGAATGTGTGCGTGATCTAATGATTAAAACCCAACGAATACGAGTTTGCACCTTCGATATGTTCCAAAGGAGAACGGCCGCCGATATGATCATTAGAGTTAAAGGCGAGGTATAAATGGAACAAATAAAAAAATGTAGTGGTACAATTTTTATAAATTTCACCAAGGGGAATTATTGAATCTGTGTATGAAGCAACAGAAAAGCATTAGGAACACAAACAGTTGGCGGTCGGAATTGGAAGGTCTTTGGAAGGAAGTGAGAAACAGGGTACAAGACATACATAGGAAGGAGATATGGGACAGTATAGAAGAAAAGAAATCCTTGAAATTGTATAAGCAGTTAAAGACAGAATGGGGTAGGGAAAATATATATAGATCAATGTGACAAAACTGGAAGAGACGGCATAGCATGGATAAGAGTAGGAATAATATATCTAAAAGGGTTCAAAAGTAATGAGGTAGGGATATGTAAATTTTGTGGAGATGAAGAGAGCACTGTTCATTACCTGATAGAATGTAAGCAGTTAACAAATTGCAGTAGAAAATAATGGGATAAGAAATGGGACAGTGTGAGCAAAGAGAGCGTGGCATTACGCATGTTAACGGGGATGGCCGAAAAGAAAAATAGATGTATAGGAGAATTCATATATAAGTTAAGAGAAAAGTGGATTAGGGTAAAATAAGCGAAGGTCAGGAAGACATGACACCAAGATGCTCAGGAAAACCAGAGGCTTATGGCCAGAGGATCTGAGTCATCGAGTAAATCTTGGATCAACAATTTTATGTATTTTTATAGGCTGTATAAGTGTATGTACAATATTAAAATCATTTTAGTGATATGTAATTCAAACTGTACAAATAAATATCACATCATAAATTTCACCATCGCTTCAGTCACTTTTATCCGGTTTGTACCTAGATAGAACTATATAATGAATCTACTGCAGTTAATTAATTCGATTAAATGAGTTGGAGAGCGAAATAAACATTAGGAGGAAGTATTGTATAAATATACAAAAATATCGGTAAAGCATAAAAATAATGTAAAATAAACACATGGTATTTTATTATTTTATTGGAATGGTTGCATACGTAAAGATGCCATTTGGCATCTTTTGAATGGAACTTAAAGTTATTCTAACATATCTAAGCTTAGATTTTTATTGCATACATTTTCCTGCTCTCATTATATTACATTATCAACCTAGCAACAGGGAGTGTTACAATCACATTAGAAACATAAGCGTCAATAAAAGCATTCCTCTGTTTTCAGCCTGGACCACATAAAAACAAAGCACAGCTATCTTTAGAAACAGTTACGTTTCTTAATATGAAAAAGAAAATATTGCTGTTCTGTGTAGTGGAACTAACGCTTCTCAATTTATTATACTTATCATTTATAAAAACATTTTAGAAAGTACATACCGTTCTGACACATTCAGTCTTATATTATGAAACGTTTTAATTATTTTCCAGATGTGTTTCTCTTAATGAATACGAGAATATATCAAAAACACAAAGATACATCAGTGAAACATTGAGTAGAAAACGAAAAAGATTGCAGAAGCATTGCAAGAGATAAAGTAAATAATACAAATCCTGCCCTTGTGTTTTCTGACAGCTGTTGTAGGTTAGGCAAAAGTACGAGCAAATGAAATGGAACGTTAGAAAAAAAAAAAGGGATGAACGAAACCACAAGAGACGAGTTAATATATTTTCTTTACAAAATCAGTGGAACATCGCAAACAAAATTATAGAAAAACTCTTTAGAAATTTGAAGAAATAGGGACCTAAAAGGGATCTTAACTGTATTTCGAAAGGGGAGAGGAATCTGGGCAGAGGTACAACTGAGCCCAAAACGAGTAATTAATTTAGTCCATGGAAGACAGGAAAAGAAAAGTCTGTGACTTTCAATGCAACACTTGAGAAGTTGACCTCAAAACAGAGGTCAGTCATTACACAGATAATCGCGTGACGGTTTATACAAGACTTCTGACTAAATAATGGGAAAGTCCGTCCGATTTGAGTGGAGAGAGAATATAGAGTTAATACCTGAACGAGTAGTAATGACGTGGAAGAATTACGTGATTGATGTTAGGGTAGCAGGGATGTGAACAAAGCTAAATGTATCCTTTTGGGGGTTGAGCTTTATTTCCATGTTATTTTATATCATTTCGCAGGTTTCAATGTGTTTATTTATCTAATAACCTGTATTGCTATTTAGGTATTAAAATAGGGTACCATGCCCACCTTGGTAGCGTGTCTGCCTCACGTTCAAAAGGTCCCGAGTTCGAATCTCGGTCAGGGTGAGTTACCTGGATAAGGTTTTTTTCCGGAGTTTTCCCTTATCCTAATAGACGAATGTCAGGTAACTATAAGCTCCATGGACCCCGGACTCATTTGAGCATCATTTCACCTATTTCATTCATCGTCCGATATGACTTAACGTTGGAGGATGTAAATTAAAAAAAAAAAAAAATAGCGTACCATAATGCATTGGGAAAGGGCGTACTTGTTTTCAGCTCTATTCATATCTAAGTTCGTCTCAGATAGACTGTACATAGAAGTGATGCGATGTGGGATTAGGCAGTCAGGGGTTACCTACAACAGCGCGGGCAATAGTGCCCCCTTCTCTCTCTCTCTCTCTGATGAAGGTGTTTCAAGATAAACCAGACGAACTGAAAACTGTTATACATATCTTATTCTTTTTATCACACTGAGTTTATTATTATTATTATTATTATTATTATTATTATTATTATTATTATTATTATTATTATTATTATTATTATTATTATTATTATTATTATTATTATTATTATTATTATTATTATTATTATTATTATTATTATTATTATTATTATTATTATTATTATTATTATTATTATTATTATTATTATTATTATTATTATTATTATTATTATTATTATTATTATTATTATTATTATTATTATTATTATTATTATTATTATTATTATTATTATTATTATTATTATTATTATTATTATTATTATTATTATTATTATTATTATTATTATTATTATTATTATTATTATTATTATTATTATTATTATTATTATTATTATTATTATTATTATTATTATTATTATTATTATTATTATTATTATTATTATTATTATTATTATTATTATTATTATTATTATTATTATTATTATTATTATTATTATTATTATTATTATTATTATTATTATTGTTTTAGCGCATGGGAGAATGAGCCGTATGAATAGGTTTCATGATTTAGGGTCAGTGTTTGTATACATAAGTTTAAGAAATTATATATATATATATATATATATATATATATATATATATATATATATATATATATATATATTCGTCCTTAAAA